>KN486215.1:0-10548 GCA_000787095.1 Periophthalmodon schlosseri | reverse complement strand
GGGTGTGTGTGTGGGAGCGTGTGTGTGTTTTTGCGTGTGTGTGTGTGTGTGTGTGTATGTGTGTGTGTGCCTGTGTGTGTGTGTGTGTTATTTTTGTGTGCGCTCTTTTCATTTTGTTATTTTAAGACTTTTTGCGTTTTCGTCCAGTCCCAGCGTGAAACCCACTGTCACTTCACCGAACACTCTGCCTAATCAGACGGAGCCACGTGACCGCGCGGGCGGGAGCGACGCAGACGGGCGAAGAAACGCGCGAGTATTATGGGATGGCAGAGGGCTGTCCACGTTTAGCGCCGCAGCAGGTGGAGCGCACACGCACCGTCGCTCCTGCTGGATTCTCTCCCGGCTGATTTGACACGCGGCCAGCCCCGACCGAGAAAAAACGAGCATAGAACGTTAACGTAACCGTTTCCCCGTCCGAGCCTCAGAAGCGCGCGCTGAGAGGAGCGCGGCGGTCCAAAAGACGTCTCCGTAGCGACGCGTTGCCAGGAAACAGTTCGGGGGAGTTGATTAAAGGTCCTGTATTATGTAAAACTGACTCTTGTGAGGTTAAAGTCATGTCCTAACGCTGTTTCCTCCTCAAAAACAGACCTGGAGTTGTGTTTTGTTTCATTCACACATGTTTGAGTAACACTTTATTATTAGTCCGTCTACATCTCCAAAGCTCAAGATGCTCTGTTCCACCTTGTGATGTCATGAAGTGGTAATTTTCAGATTAACAGCTCTGTTTACCTTTAGTTCAGTGGAGATTGGCAATTCCAGGGCTGAAATGTTTCAAATGATTCTAGTGAAGGTGTGTGGAGTTTAAAAACACAGTGGAGCACTTCCTGTATCACCACATGATGACATCACAAGGTGGAACAGAGAACTCAGCCTAAATCTGCAGGGTTTGTGTGTTAAACATGTGCGAATGAAACAAAACACAACTCCAGGTCTGTTTGTGACGAGGAAACAACATTAGAACAGATCAGAAAACAGCGTGATATGGACCTTTAAGGGTTGAGGTTATTACGCAACGAGAGGAAGCATCATCATCATCATCATCATCATCATCTAAAAACTGTCCGCACTAGAACTGAAATGGGGAAAAAAAAGCTTTGGGTGATTTTGCTTCCCAAAAACATGGAACATTTGAAGGACACCCACCTCTTCTCCCTGGTATTTAACACCAGCCACACAGGACGTCTTGGTGTTTTCTTGTTCTTTTCCTGTGTTTCCTGTTGCCTGTATTTTTGTTTTATGTTGACTTTTATGCGCAGCTCTTTGGTTCAGCTCAAGTTGTTCTAAATGTTTTATAGAAATAAACTTGAGTTAAATTAAATTGTCATAAAAAACTGGATAGATTGGTGCCACTAATGCACTTTAATAATCTGGAGATAAACATTTAAACTCGCACCTGCTCCTGTTTTAATGTTTTAAATGGACCTGTGCAGTGACGTGTTTCCGGCTCCATCGACTCTGGCTCCAATTCACTTTCTATTGAAAAACCGTGTCCCCTCTCTCTGTAACTGCTGCTGTCAGACTCATTTTGGTCTTAAATGTTCGTATTAACCCTCTACATGATCCTGGGGTTTTTATTTCGCTATTGTGTCTGTAAATCAAGATATGAACATTAATAACAGACGAATCAGGCGCCTTCTTTCCCCAGGGCTGGCGTTAGCAACAGGTTTGATTGACAGCGTTGCTAAGCGGTCGCTCCCTGCTAAACCAGTGGCGCGGGCTGAAGGGGCGTCACCCTCAACAGCCTCGCTCCAGATTGGCTCTTTGGTTGCTATGATACTCACAGTCGAAGCTCTAAATGTGGAACTCGGCTCCAGATTAGCTGCTATAGAAACATAGACGCTATAAAGAAGTGGGACTCGCAGACTTTATACTTTTGAAAAACAGAAAATACAAAAAAAACATGTATGAATTATCCTTTTGTGGAGTCCTGAGTGTTGATCCAAAGTCCACTACGTCCATCTTTTCTTTCTTTTGTCCAGATCGTGGTCAGGAGGCTACGGGAGACGCTCGATGTTTAGAGTCTAAAATGGAACCTGAGCTCGTTAGTGAGTTTTATGAAGAACAGAAGCAGAAAAATAAATAAAACAAAAAACATTCCAAACAGTGACTCTTTAACGTCCCGATGATGTCGCCTGAAACACAAGAGGTATTTTTAGTCGTCCACAGACTGACCTTATTCTG
The DNA here is from genome assembly GCA_000787095.1 of Periophthalmodon schlosseri. Lineage (NCBI taxonomy): Eukaryota > Metazoa > Chordata > Actinopteri > Gobiiformes > Gobiidae > Periophthalmodon > Periophthalmodon schlosseri. The sequence continues at coordinate 8,367 of KN486215.1, read as the reverse complement.
TCAGACCAGAGACTCCGCGCCAGGCTCACACCTGGTACGGCTCAATGCGGTATGGCTCAGTGTGGTACGGCTCACACGTGTAGTACGGCTCACTGCAGTACGGCTCAGTGTCGTACAGCTCACTGCGGTGCGGCTCAGTGTAGTATGGCTCAGTGTGGTACACGGCTCACTGCAGTACGGCTCAGTGTCGTACAGCTCACTGCGGTGCGGCTCAGTGTAGTATGGCTCAGTGTGGTACGGCTCAATGTGGGATGGCTCACTGCAGTACGGCTCAGCGTAGTATGGCTCACTGAAGTACGGGTCAACGTGTAGTACAGCTCAGTGTAGTACGGCTCACTGCAGTACGGCTCAGTTTAGTACAGTTAAGTGTACTACGGCTCAGTTTAGTACAGTTAAGTGTAGTACGGCTTACTGCAGTACGGCTCAGTGTAGTATGGCTCACTGAAGTACGGCTCAGTTTAGTACAATTAAGTGTAGTATGGCTCAGTGTAGTACGGCTCACTGCAGTATGGCTCACTGTAGTACGGCTCACACACACTCTGTCCAGACTGGGTCACAGTCTGTGGTGGTCAGTCCATCACCACTGGGCTGTGTCTGTGTTAAATTCATATTATTTTTATCCAATCCACATTCATGCATTTTTCTTGCTGTTATATCCTAAACATTATAATAGTTAAAACACAGTCATAAGTTCAAAGCTGTTAGAGCTTCTTGCTGTTATATCCTAAACATTATATATAAAACACAGTCATAAGTTAAGAGCTGTTTGAGCGGTGCGGTTTGGGTGGTGCGGTTTGGGTGGTGTGGTTTGGGTGGTGCTGTTTGGGTGGTGCTGTTTGGGTGGTGCTGTTTGGGTGGTGCTGTTTGGGTGGTGCTGTTTGGGTGGTGTGGTTTGGGTGGGGCTGTTTGGGTGGTGCTGTTTGGGTGGTGCTGTTTGGGTGGTGCTGTTTGGGTGGTGCTGTTTGGGTGGTGCTGTTTGGGTGGTGCTGTTTGGGTGGTGCTGTTTGCATCAGTCTGTTGAAAGGACAGAATGTTTAGATGTAAAGTAGAACAGATTTATCACCTTTTAATGTTTTGATTGTGTTAAAAAATGTTAAAACTTGACTTCCCCAGGTCGGCCCTTTGGCTCTGGCTCACGCAGAGAGGGACGTGCACTGGACTGTTACTCTGCTGCCCTCTGCTGGCGACCATTAGAACAACATAGAGTGTGTAAAAGGTCTCTGGAAAGGTCTTACTTTTAAACCTGTCCTCTTTCTGTGATATCTGTCAAAGACTAAGCGAAAGGTCACAAAAACATTGTTATTTGTGTGTTTTGCTTGAATCTTACAAAACAAGATTTCCATAATCACAAAATCAATGATGAGTGACATGTTGCAGTCTGGATTTATTTACATATTTACACCAGCAATAGTTTCTGTTTCGGAGAATGGCCACATTTAAATACAAATCTGAATAAATAAAGTGCGTAACATGTTGGAGTCCATGTTTCTACTCTACACAGCGAGGGGACCACACGGGCCGGCGGGCTCGTTCTGACCCCTCCTCTCCGCTCCGCTCAGGATCTGAAGGACGGTCTGGTTGAAGTCGTCTGGCTGGTCTGCAAACACGTAATGTCCAGCTCCTCTGATGACCTAAACACACACACGCAGATTTCATTATGTCATTACGTCTCATGTTAAACATATGAACGCGTCGTTTGTCTCGTAGATTCGGGCGTTATCCAGACTGACTTTAATTTCCACATCTGGCCTGGTTTTCTTGACGGCGTATCCAGAGTCACTGTCTATGCTTGAGCGGGAGCCGTAGATGAAGGAAATGGGGATGTCAGCCCGGACCTGTCCGATCCTCTCCAGCATCGGCCTCTGCGCCCAACCGTACGGAACGGTCATGTTCTTAAACGCCGTCTCTCCACTGAAACAGACAGAGCGACGTCACGGCACATAAACAGAGCACGTCTCCCCCACAGACTGTGTAAAGAAGTGGACTAAAAACAAAAGAGACGTCACCCACAGCGTTCGGGGGCCAATTTGGAGTCGAATTCCATATTTGGCAGAAGTATCATAGCAACCAAAGAGCCAATCCGGAGCGAGGTCGTTGAAGGTGACGACGCAGTAGCGAAATAAAGACACCGGGACCACAGTTTCACAATAGAAGGTGAATTGGAGCCAGAGTCGACGGAGCCGGAAGCCCGCGATCACTTCCTGTTTGGAACGCGGCGGCTAGCACGTTAGCTAGTTAGCGCGTTAGTCCATTTATATATACAGTCTATGGTCACGGCACATGTACAGTCTCTTATTCTACAGCTGCTGAGGCGCTCTACCTTGGATCTTGTGCGTTGAGGTGGTAGATGTACTCAGACACAGTGTCGTCATCAAATACAGACGAGTATTTCTGTTTAAAGTCAGACCTGATCGTCTGGACCAGCATGGGCCCTGTTTCAGAACAACAAACACAAGTAAAAGCATTAGCGTCTCCAGCGTTCTATTTATATCCATATGGTCCCTACAAATGCGTGTTCAGACAGAGCGCTGGACGGTGGGGGTCATGTGGTACGTTTCTGGGTGAGGTTAGAGGTCAGCCATTTTGAGACGGGATGAGTTTGTGCCGATCGGAGATTTTTAATAAACTAGTAAATGTGTGTTAAGAGATGAGCAGCCAGAAAGAAGCCGAGAGAGTCTGAGGAGCTAGTAACAAGATATTTTACACTGGAACGGTCACAACTAGTGTAAATAGGATTAAATTGATTGTTTAAAGCTTAAACGTCTCATTTTACGCAAAATTGACTCTTATGAACTTTAAACTCTCTTAGAACAGAGATCAGAAAACTGTAATATGGCCTTTTAAAATCCAGTCTTGTAATGTCTAAACACGTTTTGCTGCTCCATGGCACGTGTAAAATGTACAAGTTGGGAATAATAAAAACAAAAAAATCAAATTACTTGCTGGAATAAATAGGTTCAGTTCTTGTATTAACTTAGAAGTTTCAAAAAGATCGTACAGGACGAGGTGGAGCCAGGCGATTTGCAGAGTTAACTCCTGAAGTGAACTGCTGTAAAGGAAAAAATCTACACTACCGGTCAAAGTTTGGACTCACCCTCTCATTCAGTGTTTTAGATTTCAAATACAAACAGAAGACATCAAATATATGAAGCAAGAGATATGGAATTATGTAGTGAAGAAAAAAAACAGTGTTGTAATTTTTGAAATAATTCTTACTATTTTGTTTTGATTTAATATTTATTTAAAGCTCATGATTTGGGGTTATTTTGGTCATTTTTGATGATTATTTGTTTGCTAAATAATTTGATTTATTTACATTTTCCATTTAATTAATTATCACTAACGTTAATCAAAAGTTTTACCTCAGTAATGTTTATTTTTGTATTATTTTGTGGTCTATGGCTCCTGTGCAGGTGCATCATGGGAAAGTCAAGTGGAGCCAGATGTTTTTTGACCTTCTGTTGCCCTGTAAATCCCCCTTTTTTGTTTGTATTTGTGTGTCCTCAACAACGTGAACTCTTTTTTAACAGCATTTGGATCGTTCCGTGGATTTATTTCACTTCTGGAGCATTTTAAAAGGTGGAGCAGCTATGGCTTCACAAATTTGGACCTTACATCTAAGTTAACTGGCTTTTTTTTCCCCTTTACTACATAATTCCATATATCTTACTTCATATATTTGGTATCTTCTGTATTTATATAAAAAAGAAAGTTGCAAAAAAACCTCTGAATGAGATGATGTGTCCAAACTTTGGTCTGGTGTCGTACATTTTCAAAACATGGCGCTAACCTAGGGGCCCCGCGAGCCTGAGCGCGGCCAGAGGGTTGAAGGGGTTCATGAAGACTCCCATGGCTCGGACCCACACCGGGAGGGAGCTGGGGTTGCGATTTTCGGGTCGAGCCGGAAACCCCCACGGCTCCACCAACAGGAGACGCTTCACTCTGCAAGTCCGGCACAGACACACAAGAAGAACAGGGCTGAGTTAGACGGATTCATTTTACAGCTGCTACAAAGCCACGTAGATAGAACACGACTTGTTTTACTTTTGATTTTGAAAAATTCTATGTAGCTAAAAGAAATATTCAAATTACCCGGGGCGATATTTATCAGGGGCAGGGATTATGTCAGTCATAAGAGGAAGGCACATGGCCACATATTTTCCAACGATAATTTTGGGTTTCATTTCAGATTGGCAAAAGGTCACACAAAAAAAAAAAGTGAAAAAAATATATATATATTTTTTTAAGTTGGCATTTTTAAATAGAAATACTTCGAAATAAAATTCATTCATCTTTTGCTGGGTCCGTGCTGTGTGAATGAAAGGCTTAAAAACATCACCCTTGGAGCTCAGCAGTGACACCGCCCAAGTTTCGGAAGCAAATTTCCCATTCTTTTTTCCCCATAGACTTTCCGAAAAAAAAAATGAATATTAAAAGTTTGAAATCTCAGGGCTAATCAGCTACGAGCTGATGATGAACTAATGACCACAAGACCTATCATTTTATTTTAAATCTGTTTCTGACACTTGAACTGCTGCTAAATTATCAAAACATTTTGCAGAATCTTGTGTTTTAAATGTGCTTTTGGACTTAAAACAACCGTGTTACGACCACAGACTGTATAAAGAAGTGGACTGAGTGAGCGTGACGTCACCCACAGCGTTCGGCTCAAATGAAGCTCTTGAAAAAAAGGACAAAATAACGAAATAAAACCCCAGGATCACCCACAGCGTTCGGCTCCAGTCAAATGACGCTCTTGAATAAAAGGACAAAATAACGAAATAAAAACCCCAGGATCATGTAGAGGGTTAATACGAACATTTAAGACCAAAATGACGAGTCTGACAGCAGCAGGTACAGAGAGAGGACACAGTTTTTACATAGAAAGTGAATTGGAGCCAGAGTCGATGGAGCAGGAAGTGCGCCCATGATCACTTCCTATTTGGAGCATGGCGGCTAACAGGTTAGCTATGTCTATTTACATTTACAGTCTATGGTTAAGGATAATAGTTAGCATGTAGCGGATTAGCCTCTGTCGTGTGTTCAAAAAGTTTCGAAAAGTCTATGGGAAAAATGAGTGGGATATTTACTCCTGGAACCAGGATGTCGCTGTCGAGCTCCACTGCTGGTAGTTACGTCACATGACCCAAGTAACGAAATGAGCGAAACGCTAAAACCAACTGACCTTTGCGGGTATTTGAGAGCGTAAGCCGCAGCCAGGTATCCCCCGAGGTTATGTCCCAGGAGAAGCATCTCCCTTATCCCCACTCTCTCCCTCCACTCGTCCAGCGTATCCAAAAACAGCTCCTCCGCCAAAACCGGGTCAGTGCAGAACCGAGGCCGGCTGCTGCGTCCAAACCCCAGTAAGTCTAAGGCAAACACGGGCCCCCAGCTGGAGAGAGCGTCCAAGTTCTGAGCCCACAGCGCCACGCCGCCTCCGATCCCATGCAGCAGGACTAACGGGAGGCGTCGACGGGAGGCGGGAGGTGAGGAGCTGGACTGGGTGGAAAAGGCCAAGGTCCAGAGAAAGTTGCCATCAGAGATTCGGACATGCTGCCTGGAAAACGGCTTCTTCACAACTGCAACGGCATAAACGTAAAACAAACAAAATATATATAAGTCTGTAGAAGGAGTGTTGGGAAGTAACGGAACCAAAAATACAAATCGTGAATAGTAATTTTGAGTAACTGTAGGTTTAGGTTTGAGTAACAGTTTGGAAGCTCAGGTCTAATCAGCTCTGTGGAAACTAATGACCACAACACCTATAATTTTATTTAAAATCTGTTTCTGAAACTTTATAAACTGCCAAATTATTAAAACATTTTGCAGAATCTTGTGTTTTTAAGTGTGTTGTAAGTGTTGTGTTTTTCATTGTTGTTGAAGGTAACGCCCACCTGTCTGGAAAATGGCTTCTTGACAACTGCAACGGCATAAAAATAAAACAAAATCTAAGTCTGTAGAAGGAGTGTTGGGACGTAGCTGAAAACATGTACCGAAAACACTTATTCTGGTTTGAGAGGAGAGTTAAACAAGCAGTTTTTGTTGGGAAAGACAATCCTTCTTTGAACAGGAAATGGGCCTTAGACGAGTTAAACAAGCAGTTTTTGTTGGGAAAGACAATCCTTCTTTGAACAGGAAATGAGGCCTTAGACATCATCTCTCCCCCATCTATAACTCCATCCTCAGACCCAAAGCAAACAAAGGAAACAAAGAGAACAACAGAGCGAGCCAGGATGCTAATAGGTGTGAAAAACACCCATTAAGAGGCGTATGAATATGTTAAATATGACTCAGGCACAGTGCACACTTATTGTAGCTCAATAGACCTACATAAAGAAACTGTAAACAAAAGGTGTGTTAGCTTCAGTGTAGTTAGCTCCTCCCTTCAGACAGATATAAGGCAGTGTCCAGCAGTGATCTGACCACAACTGAAGAAGCGGCTTGGATGAGCAGCCAAACGCCTTCACTCCTACAACGTTTTGTCCAGTTGACAGATTTAACTTTTGGCTTTTACTTATTCTGAATAGTGATTTTGAGTAAGTGTATGTCTGGTACAGTTACTCTTTCATTCGGTGGTATTCAAAGTACAGTTACTTATTATAACAATGATCAGAAAATAGCGTAAGATGACCCCTTTAATATCCAGCCGTGTAATACTGTAGAGCAGATCAGGGCATGTTCAAAATGTACATGTTGGGAAAAATACTAAACAAAAAATCCAATAGTACTTTCTGGACTAAAAAGGTTCAGTTCTTGTATTAACTTGGAAGTTGGAACGAGATTGTACAGAACAGAGATAATGGAGCCAGACGATTTGCAGAGGTAATTTTGAGTGTTTTCTGGTACAGTTACTCTTTCAGCTGGTGGTATTCAGATTACAGTTACTTTTCTCAAATTGAAGAAATGCATTGTGGTAGCTGATCTCGCAAACTGTACTGTTTTAGTAAAGAAAATATAAAACACGGCTCTTGTGACGAGGCATGTGGGATTTTTCTTTCTCTAATAAATAAATAAATAAATGCAGAACAAACATAAAGTTGTTTTTAAATCCTTTGTCATATTTTTTACACTATAATATAATGCAGCATAAAAGTATTTAAAGTATTCAGTATTGGCCCCTGTATCTGAATATGTTACAAACTACAGTTTAATGCAGATATTCAGTATTTGTAACCCAGCTGTATCTGAATATGTTACAAACTACATTTTAATGCAGATATTCAGTATTCTGTAACCAGTAGTGGAACATAACGAAGTAAAAGTAGTAAAGTACTGTACTTAAGTAAAGTACGGATACCTAAAATTTTTACTTAAGTACATTTTAAAGTGGATACTTTTTACTTTTACTTCACTACATTTTAGAGCAGTATCTGTACTTTCTACTCCACTACATTTTTGAACAGGACTGAAAAGTAAAAGCATTTTTAATTTTTTTTATTACTGTCTGAGACCTGCTGAAAAGGCTGAGGGTTTATTTTTTAACACGTTCATAATTTGAGCAAAACAAAAATATACAAATAAAAACAGAGTGAAAAAAACATGTTTCTGTTGAACAAAATTCAGCTAAAATCTTTATCAAAATCACTACATTTGAAGCTTTATACAGTCTCAAAATCTGCGTGAAATGCTTTCACTTTTTACTCTTTAAGTACATTTTTAAACAGGTGCTTTAATACTTTTACTTAAGTAGATTTTTTCATGTGATACTTTTACTTTTACTTGAGTATGTTTTTGCTCCGGTATCTGTACTTTTACTTCAGTAACAAAGCTGAGTACTTCTTCCACCGCTGTGTGTAACTAAATACATTTTACGAGTACTTTTCCCATCACTGTATATCCCAGTTTCCCATTTTTAATCTAGGATTCCACACAGCGACCATTCTCATAGTGATACAGGTGAAGTGTCTTGCCCAAAACTACAATGACTCTGTGGTTTTGTGCCTAAACTAGTGCACTGCAACCCTTGAAAATAAAACATCATATAAATATTTCATGCCTACTTTTAAGCATTTTTTCCTCTGCATCTTTGAGCTGTGTTGGGGAGGTGGGGCGCCATGAGGGAAGCCAACTCGAGACCCAAGAGCTGTAAAAACAAGACACAGAACGTAACAGAACATTGTGTACTGTCCTACTATAGACTGTGTACATAGACAAAACGTACAGTGAACTTTGACCTCTGCAATCTGGAAGCGAGGAATGTAATCAATAACTACCACAGACTCCAGCTCATATATTCAACCAGAGATAAAACGAAAAACAGAGGTAAAAGACACGGAAATTAGGGCATTTTAAAGTGACAAGAATGGGATTTTTGTTATTTTAATTCGAACATACATAAACGTATTTTATTTTTATTATTATTATTAT
>KN486213.1:98928-126486 GCA_000787095.1 Periophthalmodon schlosseri | reverse complement strand
TTTGAACACTTTAGTGTCTCAAAGCGACTCGTTTTACTCTAAACAGGGAACAGCTGACGCGAGATGTGCCAGTGGTGCATGGTCTCTTCGCTGCCATATCCCACTGCAGTTTTTGTGCTCAGAGGATCGTAAGATTTTAAATCTTATCTGACTCTTGCACTTTTTGTCTCGCGATTGAAAAAAGTTTAAGACTGAAAAATCCTGTAGTGTGTAGAAAAAAAAATTCAACATTTATAGATTTTCATGTAATGTTTACGTTGTATTTATTTACTAACGTGTTTTTTATTTATTTTGTATTTTTTTGTACTGTGAACGGGATCATCTCTCCACAGATCTGACCTGTAACTTGGCTTGGTGTTACCTGGAGATAGATGCGTTTAATACCTTACTGTAAAACATTCCAGGCAAAGTATTAATTTCTAAGGACTTGCTATTAATGTGGTAGAAGGTGGGTAGTGTTGGAGACTGGCTTATTAACAATGGAGGGTCATTCAGTTCTTTTGACAGCACAGTTTGTCCAATTGTGGTGCATCTGTGTGGTGCCTTGAGCTGTTTTGGACTACTTTTATTTTTATTGTAGTTTTTTTGACAATGAAAACTGCACTTTTCTTTTCTGACATGTGTTGTTCCTCACTCCAGACCGAGCTGCTGGGTTCAATCTTCTCTTATTATTGTCCTGCTTTGTGCTGTGAAGCGCTGTCTTTTTCTAATGCATTTCCAAGCCCATTAACATTTGGACAAAAACCTTGAGCTCTCTGTGGTCTCTAGGATTTTTTTTTTTAAATTTTTGGTCCAACTGCTGTGAACTGTACAAACTGTTTTGCAATTTGGGGTCATATGGGGCAAGTGTATAGCTTGCTCCATATTATAACATGCAGTCCACAGCCTGACTGTTCCAAACTGTTCAATGCATAACAAACCTTTGTATTGTAAATGCTGCTTTTAGGGCGCAGGCAGTTTGAAAGTTTGTCGAAAGAAATCAATATTTACCACAAACTATACATTCAAAAGTCTTTCTCCTTTTAAACTTTGTAATACAAGGTTGCTTTGACTTGATACAATGACCTGCAACATTTAAACGCCCAGTCTGACATAGTGAAAGTTGAATGTAAAAAGATATGGCTCAAGGCTAAAATGTAACTTATATGACTAAAAAACAAACACAGCACAGTTTCTAATATCACTTTCTTATGATGGAATATTTATTTATTTTATGAATCTATTTTTTTTTACATCTGTTCCAGTTATCCTCTTTCATGATGTCATTTGCAGATAAACAAGGATGTCTTTTATTCGTAGTTTCCAGGTTCCTCTCGTGTGCAATAATTCAAGGACTTCACCATTTTCACCATTCAAAAAATAGGATATTCTGTAAATGGGTAATCGCTATGGCAACGGTCCTAAGTTTTCATCACTCTGAAACCCATGGACACACATTTTTAAAATTTGTCACGTCTTCACTTAAAGGTGTATTATGCAACTTTTCTGATGGAAGGTACATCAACGAGGAGATACAGTGTGGCATTAAACCTATCATTTATTTACTTAAGCGTTTGCTTCAAAGAATATCTTGAAAATTTTAAAAGATTTCTATGGAGATTAAAAAGTGTAATGCCAAACTGTGGAACAATCTGTGTAAGGCACTAATCTGCAGTGCACCTTTAACTCACTCACTATTTGTTTTCAGCACTCGACTTGCCTTACATAATTGATACTTTGCAGTGACATCATGTTGGGGGTGTTCTGCATGTATGTATATGGTGGAATGTTCAGGAGTTTCCATGGTTACACAGTGCACACACAGCAAACACAGCCAAATAAGTTTAAAAATAGTCTGAAAACTCAAGAAAAACAAAAAAAAAAAGATTTAAACAACGCATTTTCAGGGGCCTGAGATCAGTACGAGTGTTCAATGTTCTGTTTATGTGTTTGATTTTCAGGGAATGTTAATGACATCAGCTGCAAAGTATCTGTACGTAGTAATTTACTAACTCCAAAAGTAGTTAAACATTAAACATTCAGAATACTACTAATATAGATGACACAGCATTCTATAGATCAATTAAAAGATTAATAGATTATTTAATGCAGATGAGGGTAAGTAAAATTAATATTGTTAAAATGCAGATTATTGTTGTAATACAGTGAGTTCTTGGGTATAGTGACTCATAGATTCAACAGGTTCAGCATTTGTGAATGTACTTTTTGGATATTTCATGGCAAAGTACAATGTAATAGATAGAAAAACAGGCTCTTGACCCAATCTGAGAGTATGACATCATCACATTATAGAATCTGAAAACCACCATTAGTAAAGATACACTTGAGTATAGACTGAACTGTATGTCATTCAAATTCATGTACTCTTACTGTGTACTCTTGTGAATGTGTTTGAAAAGATGAGTATTATCCTAGGTTTGTGAAGTAGTTTTATTTTAAAGGCAGATGAGCAAAAAAGCAAAAGCACAAAGCAAAAAACATGTAGGATACTGCGTGAGAGCATTAATAGCTGTATTTGTGCTGTGAAGTGCTAGTTGTTTCTAATGCATTTCCAAACCCATTAAGACAAAAAGTTTGAACTCTTCGTGGTTTTAGGGAGTTTTGGGTTTTTATTTTGTTTTTATTTTTGGTCCAACTGCCATAAACAGTGCAAACTGAAAACTTTTTGGAATTTGGGGTCATATGGGGCAAGTGTATAGCTCTTATAATATGCAGTCCACTTTACCCAGCCTGACTGTTCTGACCTGCTCAACTCACAGCAAACCTATGTATTGTAAACGCTGCTTTTAAAGTGCAGGCAGTTTGGAAGTTTGTTGAAAAAAATCAATATTTACCACAAACTATACATTCAAAAGTCTTTCTCCTTTTAAACTTTGTATTTAAGGTTGTTTTGACTTGATACAATGACCTGCAACATTTAAATGCCCAGTCTGACATAGTGAGCTGAATGTAAAAAGATATGGCTCAAGGCTAAAATGTAACTTCATATATATATATATGAACTTATATTATATATGTAACTCAATCCAGAAAAGTGCAGTACTAGAAACAGCAAAGATACTGCGCAGAACCCTAGATAAGATAGATATAGATATAGATATATAACAAAAAAAAAATAAAATAAAATAAATAGGATAATTGGTTTTAAATTGGTAATTGCTACAGCAACAGTCTTGTTTCATCATTTTGAAACCCATGGACAGACATCACCCTTTATGATCGGTGCTTCCAACTACTGGGTGAGGTGCACAGGGACATGCCCAACAGCCCAGAGCCTGTAAAGGTGCACGTGTGCCTCTGGTTACGCACAGACAGACTCTGGGTGCGTCTAAAAGGCAGACACGGAGCTTATTACAGCCGGCCTATGCCTGGTCAGTGCAGTCTGAGTGCAGTCTATCCTGTCACATTATCAAGATGAGCGTTTGGCTCTTCCCCTGTGCATTGCTGCAGATCATACAGCTCACGCTGGCCTCTGTTCACTGGATATGAGAATATGTTCACATCAAAATGAGAAAGTGATGTTGTTAAAACATGAAAATGGTATTGTTAAAGCTGAAGTAGTTATAACCTTTAATGATTACGTTTTAACGAAAAAGCGTTCTTGTTTTAACTTAATACTTTCTTGTCGTTTCTACTTTTTCGTAGATTTAGTGGAACTTGACAGACCACAATATTCCGATTGGTAACATATTACTTAACTAAATTTTGCTCAAATACACGGAAAAAACATCGAGTACAGGATCTTTAAGTAAAATTTTTGTCTATATCAAAACCGCACCTCAAGTAGTTTTTAACTCCACAAACCCCAGCTTTTCTGAGTGTTGAAGTGAATTCGAGGCCTGAGTGAAAAGTGTTGCTCTGCCCGCTGCCCTGTGGGAGGCGTCACAGTCGGAGTCGCACCTCAGCGCCGCCGAGGATTCTGGGAAAATAGTCCGGAGGGGTGAGAAAACATGAGCAAGAGAGTGCCAAACCATATCATCAACCAGTCAGCGCCTTCAGAGGGAGAAGAGGTGACAGCATTGGACAGCTAAACAACAGGGAGGAGAGAGAGGCAAGAAGTTTTTATTTTTAAGGACTTGTAGCTAACCTTTATCGTGGTTGCAAGGTACCATTTTTGCTGCAGAGAGAATATAGTAAAAACAGTAATTTGAGGAAAACAAAATGTCCGCCATGTATTGCCTATATATTATAAAAACATTGTTATCTGTTGCAAACCTCGAAGGATGCATTTTGATTGGTAGGTGTTGGTGTAATAGTAAACTTTCCTTTGCCGTGTGAAAGTTGACGGAAGTAGGATGTGCAGTTTAAATCCATCTTCCCCTCATCAGGACAAAGCACTGGACCTTGGGGGACCGAGCCTTCGCTGCCGCCGCCCCCACCCCCTGGAACTCACTCCCACAACCCATCAGGAACTCAGACAACTCACATCACTACTAAAAATCACCTGTCCAATACTTTTATAGTGACGTTTATAGTTTATAGTGACCATAGTTCACTTTGACAAACTTTTTTTTAATTAATTGTATTTATGTGTTAATTATTTATTTATTTATTTGTAAATTTGGGGACACATCATTATGTTAAACTAGCCAGAGTGTATTTTGTGTTACCAACATGATATGACTGATATCTTTTGAATGTTTTTGACAAGTTCCATGCTGAAGTCATTTTTGAGGCGTCTGAAGACTTGTAAAGAAATGGATGACATAACTGCAGCATCAAAACACAATCACAATGATTTATATACCTCTCTTTCTCTCCCTCTCCCTCTTGTCTTCTCTCTCCCTCCCTCTTTCTCTCTTCTCTCTCTCTATCTCTCCCTCACTCTCTCTCATCCCTCTCCCTTTCCCTGTCTCCATCTTTTCTCTCCCTCCTTCTCTTTCTCTCTCCTCCTCTCTCTCGTCCTCTTCTTTCTCTCTCTCCCTCTATTCCCCTCTCCGTGTCTCTTATTCTGTCTCCCTCCCTTTCTCTCATCTGTCCCTGCCTCACTCCCTCTGCCTCCCCTTCTCTCCGTCTCACTCGTTCACATCTCACACTCAGATTAATCTGTCCATCCAGTGCACTTTAACAGATCACACTGAGAGCAAATCGTTCTTTTAAATGGTCGCGTCAAAAGCTGGTGCCATATAAATGACTTTAGAGACTGGCACACATTTGACGGACAGGTGAAGTCCCGCCCCCAGCCTCTCTCTCTCTCAGGGCTCTGATTTGCATGTCTAACTCGCGCGTCAAAGCTTCACAAATGTCAGGTACGTTACTTTATCGTCAGCTTTGTAAAATGGGTAAACTGATTGAGCTTTTGTGCGTCGGCTTAAGCTACAGATTGTAGAGTGGCTCCTTCAGTTCGTGTCAAAAGTGTGGATTGTGTCAAAAGCAGTGGTGGGTGACGTGTTCAACTTTGTTACTTAAAAGTACAGATACAGAGGTAAAAAAAATTACTCAAGTAAAAGTATCACATGAAAAAATCTGCTCAGATAAAAGTATTTAAGTACCTGTTTAAAAATGTACTTTATTACACAAAATGGCGTCTTGTGAACTCAAAGCTATGTTATAATGCTGTTACCTCATAAAAACATACCCTGAGTTGTGTTTTTTTTAATTCACACATGTTTGAGTAAATCTGGGTTATTTATCAGTGTAAGCCCCCAAAGCTCAAAATGCTCTGTTCCACCTTGTGATGTCATGTAGTGGTAGTTTTTAAGCTAACAGTTTCCTTTTACCTTTAGTTCAGACAGAGATGGGCAATCCCAGGGCTGAAATTATCCAAATGATTCTAGTGAAAGTGTGTGGAGAACACAGTGGAGCACTTCCTGAATTACCACATGACATCACAAGGTGGGACAGAGTGTTTTCTGTTTTGGAGAAGAACTCCTAAATATGCAGGGTTTGTGTGTTAAACATGTGTGAATGAGACAAAACACAACTCCAGGTGTGTTTGTGATGAGGAAACAACATTATAACACAGATCAGAAAATAATGTGATACTGGCCCTTTAAGAGTAAAAAGCAAAAGTATTTCACACAAGTGTTGTTCATTTAATAAGTGTTTAATGAAGTTAATTTTGTTTCTTTCTTTTTTTTTTTACTCAAAAAACACCGTACTGTTTAGACAAAAGTGCAGAAAAGACACAGCTCAAGATCATACGTCTTAGTAAAGTATTTTAAAAGCGTGCGGTCTTGGCTGGGCAGACAGCAAATGACCTATAGGTACAGTGGATCTTTCACTCTCCAGACCAGTCGGCAACTCAACTAATTGCATTGTTTGAAGTGATGTCATTTCTGCTGTGGTAGATAAAGTATAAAGTATGCGCCTCTCATATTAACCCCCCGTCTTTACTTTAGCCCCGTGTGCTGTCCATCATTATTTTTGTCCAAGCCCTCATATCTACTCCTCATCCCCCTGATATTCACCTGATAGCTCCATTTAACCTGATTTAAAACAGCCAAACTGCCCCGGGCAGTATACAGCACCTCTGCACCTGCTCCCAACTCCCATCATGCATTTCCCTCATTACAAGGCCCTTTTACAGGCAGCTGTTTTAAATCAGTGGCATAAACATGTGTAGTCTATATACATGATAGATGGACAGTCTTTTTTCAGGCTCAGTATTTATCACGTGTACCTTTTCTTCGTACTAGTGGGGAAATTTTGGGAAATTTTATGTAGTATTAGACCTTTATGACATTTGAATTGTCGATGGCCCTCACATGACATATTATAGATACTAGAACTAACTACTTTTGTGTTTCATGGCGCTATTTATATTCCTGGCCACATTATGTTTAAATGATTCACTTAGAAAAGGGTTTACTGTGATTATCCTGTTTTAAGCTTGGTATAAATTCATTTCAATATCATCGTTTATCGTGATATTTTCAGAATCAATATATCGCACTTCAAAATTTGTTATCGTGACAGGCCTAGTATAGTCTAAGTCCAGTTGTTTGAAGCTAATAATATATTTTATTATAACATATTTCATATACTGATCTATGCTATAATGTTGTTTCCTCATCAAAAACATTTGTTTGCTGAGTTGAGTTGTGTTTTGTTTCATTCACATATGTTTAAGACAAACCCTGCATATTTAATTCTTGTGATGTCATGTGGTAATACAGAAGTGCTCCACTGTATTTTTAAACTCCATACACCTTCATTAAAATCATTTGGATAATTTCAGCCCTGGAATATCCAATCTCTACTAAACAAAGGAGAGTAAGTAAAAGGTAACTGTTAACTTGAAAACTACCGATTCATGACATCACAAGAGCATTTTGAACTCTTATAATAAAAGATTTCTCATGTGTGAATGAAACAAAACACAATTCCAAGTACGTTTTTGATGAGGTAACAACATTATGGCTTAAAGCTCACAAGAATCCATTTTGCGTAATATAGGACCTTTAAAAGTTCACCACCTGCTGGTTTTCATTGATATGTTGCTTTTACAGAGAATGTTCCACAGTGTGTATTTAAACTGATCTCTGTTTTCTCTATTTTCTCAACATTCATTAACATCTCCATGGAAACAAGCAGAAAAGTTACGCAGTGCACCAATAAAGATAGTATCAGTTAAAGTATTATACATTACTGTTCTTGTCCTCAGATATAAAAGGTGTGTTCTATATCTATAATACTGCAGTAACAATGATTTATGAACAATTACAAAACATGACAGCCAAAGTTCGGTTTGATTACATTCTGCTACTCCCTCTTTGTTACGTGAAGTGCATTTAAATTAGGCGGTTTTCAAGTGCGCAGGGCGACGTGACCAAAGTAAAAGCTTCTATGTGTGAGCACTCAAACACAAAAACATGATTAGCATAATGGAAGCTAATGTGCTAAAATGTGTTCAAATGAATACAACAAACGAAAGACTAGAGAGATAGTTTGTGCTGAAACCTTGGTCAAGTGCTCTTTAGTTTTACCACTGTGACAAGTCTCCCATGTAGCCCACTATGTTTACTTAAAAGTATTTGTTGAATCATTGATAGCATTGTGAATATTGTTTTCGTAATTATATTGTTTGTAGTAAAAGTGTGTTGCAAAGTTGATTGAAAATTAAAATTCAAACAATGGTATAAGGTGATATTTTTGCACTTTTGTGGGTTTTTATCACATTTCTGTTGAGTTGCTCGTGGATCATTATGTTATAACTTGCGCATTTTAAATCACAATATTCATCTAAAAAGACTTAATAACACAAACAAGTCTGCTGACTGACACGTTAGAAAACCGGTGCCCAGTGGGAGCTGAGGTCACCGTAAACGCCATCACAACATAGTCGTGTAGCTTTCAGCCCCCCCTATGGATAGCTGCAAATCACACTAGCGAGTAGCGTATTTTTTTTCATTAGTACCAAAATGAGTACGCAACGCTGCCAATCCTACCATGTATCGTTAAGAAAATAAAATTGAAGAATGGAGTAACTCAGAGCAGTGGGCGTATGCCGGTGGCATAAGTGATTAAAGATTCCTCAAACATGCACGAATCACTCCAAAAACAACTTCAAGAGGGTAAATGAGAAGGAGAAACAACTATAACCTCTGAAAAGTCGATTTTGCAGAATAGGTCTGCTTTAATACAAATGCAATAATACTTCCTTTCTCATTATATCGTAACCTTTAAGTCTTTATCAGTTAAATCTCTCTTTCAGTTGTGAAAATTTAGCACACAAAACCTGAACTGAAAAAGGACTAAACAAGGACTAAACCTGGAATAGACTTGGACTAGAACATTACTGAACAAAGTCTATTTCAAGACTAAAGCCAGGACCGAGCCAGGACGCACTCTCTGACTCTGAAGGTTGGGGGTTCAATTCCAGCAGCCAGTATGTCCTGTTGTTGTATCCATGAGCAACAAACTTCACCCACCTTAGCAGATTGTCAGCCATATTTGTATTCATTAGCAACATAAGTACCACAAAGTTGGAAAAGTAAAGTTGAATAATGCTCTATTGTGGAACTTTGAGAAGTGTATCAAGTTTGTTAAGTGCAATACAAATGTCTGCAACTCCACTGATTATCATATTGATTCAACAAATGTTTTACATCAGATGCCCTTCCCGGACAACCCTTTATAGGACTATACAGGGTTGGGATTTGGGAATACTAATGACTTCTTGGTGCTGTTTTGACCTCCTCACTTATATAATTACTTGAAGATTTGAATTAATGAAGCAATCTTCTTAATTGACTATTAACTAAAGCAATTCTCCATCAAAGGGACCAGTAATGACACCAAGTAGTTTAATCTGTTGCGTAAATGCCATCTTGAAAACAACTCCACCACTTAAACGTCAAACTTAAATACAGGAGGTGCCATTTTGAATCACTTTAATCTAGTTTTGGCGTATTTTCCAATTGCACCATTAGACCCAGGGTTGAGTGCTCAGTCAGACATGGGTCCAAACGTAATGTTATAGACCCCTTAAGAGCTCTGTAATTCATAAATGATTCAATGGTACTTTACGGACTTGGGGGACAAATAACCAATTTTGGACTTAACTTTTCTTACTGCTCTAAAGGGCCACTTACAACATTGCATTTCCCTCCTGAGATAGCTTTAACAATTGATACAAAGTTGGCTAACGTTTAGATAATGGGTCTCGATATGTTTTTTTTTTTGTGGTATTAAAATGGTGCAGAGGAGATTGGAAAAGCAAGTGTTATCCGCAGCGGCCATTATGGATCTTTTTATCGGCCATTGTCCCTGGGTAAGTGCGCGCAGGTCAGCGGAGAGCTCAACTGGAGGAGAATTCGGTTTGGGTTTTTTTCTGAATTCTAAATAAATAAAATAAAGAGCTGACAGGTAAAGGATAAAGCGACTGAATATTAGGTCATGCCTGGAGCCTCACCTCACATCAACTCTACATTTACAGAATCAATCCTGTACAAATGTGATTATATAGTGGTGTAAACATCAATAAGATGAGCTAATGTGATTTTAAAATGAACATTTGAAAGAGCTGCAATAGGGATGTTTCTGTTTTGTACCGAATGAAAATATATTAAATCAATAAAAATGTAGCTTGTAGCCCTGTTGTCCCTATGTTTATGTACGTAATTATGACTAAGTATTTTACTCTATAAGTGCATTTGTTTAATGTGCATTTAGATCCCCATTAGCATCAGCAGTAACATAATTATAGGTAATGTGCGTGGCTTACAATCTGTTACACTAATATAAGCTTGTTACTTGCTTTCAGGTTAAATGCAGTTTCGGGTGAAAACAAGAATTTTCTGAGCCTTCAAGACTTGAGTGTAGGACAAAACTGGATTATTCAAACACGTGTGCGTCAATCCAAATACTACTTTGTGTAATCTAACCATGAGGAAACTGTCATCACATGGTTAAAAGCTTATAAAAGTTCAACCATCAATAACTTTTCACTCCAAAACTCCCCACACTGTGCTGTACAGAGTCGTCCCGTCTCCGTCACAGCCTGTGCTCAGCTCTGGTCCCTGAGCTCAGCTGGGCGTAAACCGTGTGTTTACCTCAGACAGAACGTTAGAGATGTCAGGTTTAGAGCTGCGTCCTTCATTAGAGCAAAGTCTTGTCACGTTACACCGCCCCCGCAGGTGCAGAGCAGAGAGGATGATGGGTAATTGTCAGTGATGTATGGCAGGGCAGGACAGAGCTGACAGGGGGCACCGTGACAGGACGTCCCACTTAGGACGGGATGGGCGTTAGGATTGGCACCAGACGCTTCACCTGCGAGTCAAATCACAATGCAGAATACACTAAACCTAAAGGACACTATTTTATGTGGTATTATTAAGTTATATTATCATTGACTAGTTTTTAACAGTTTGCAGTGGTCCAAAGTTATTCCTCGGAGTTTATAAGTACTTTTCGCAACTCTCAGACACCAGAGCAGAGTTTGGCCATGACTGCAAAGCAAACTAGCATGCTAACGCACACTTCCTGATTATCAGACAATAAAACGCTTTCTAATTAGATGAAGACAGCACACAGCAAACTTATTTTGACCTCAAGACACATGTTCTGTGTGACCTACTTGTCTCCATGGAGATGTTACCACTTTGCTTGGAAAGTTCGATAGTATTGCATTAAACTTATTATTCATTCAATTACAGGCATTTTTATTGCTTAAAAAAGTAACTTGTAGGTAAGCAAGGTAGGTAAGGTGTCCTGCCCAAAGACGCAACTGTATGCACTGATCAGAACTGAGATTGAACTAACAACTTTGGGTTGTAAGACGACTGCTTATCCTGCAATGCTCAATTTATAACAGATACATGGAAATATGAATTTAAATTGACCTTGAGACAAAGTATGTTGGCCCTTACATTGTTTTACCGAGTACTTTTGGCTTGAGGCGGGCAGAGAACCGCTTGACTTTGAGTAACACGTCCGCTCCGTTCGTCCATATAAACACTATACAATATTGCATATCACAAATGTTGATGTTTGTACAGAACTCGCAGATAAAACGACAGATGACTGCTTTTATTCGGGCGTTCAGACAGACACGCTCCACTCCTCTTCAATGAGCATTTTTACATTTGACATTAATCCTGCGCTGTGTTTAAACGGCAGCTGCTCAGACACTTGTCAACATTTGGCACTGGCTGTTGTCATTAAAGAGTAAATCGGTGAAGTCCCGCGCGCTGTCAATCATCTGCAATCGCTCCAGTAAAAGCATTTCCCTCGTCAATTTACAATGTGACGGGTCTGAACTACAGCGGGCAGAGGTGGGGGGAGTAGTCAGAACTGAAGTACTGTTACTTTCAAAGACTGTATATATAAACTGACGTGGGAGTTGGAATTCTAAATATGGAACTCGGCTCCAAATTGGCCCCTATAACCGCTCGATGAGCTTCATTTGGCTGGAGCCGAACGCTATGGGCGACGTCACACTCTCTTGGTCCACTTCTTTATGCAGTCTATGGTTACTTTAGAATATTATCACATAAGTACAAGTAAAACGTATTGACCCTTTAATAAAAACTCAACAAAAGAAAAAAAATGTATATAGCCACCTGTTTGTCTCCATGGAGATGTTATTTCGCCTGGAAAGCTCTACAATATGGCATTTAACTTTTATTTACGGGTGTGTTTGCAAATACATTGAAAAAGATGCAGTCTTACTGTGAGCGGGGCCGCCACTTACTAGATCTGACCTGTAACTTTGCCTGGAGGCATCACCCGCTTGTCTTCATGGAGAACACGTTACACAGTGCAGCTTTAATGTAGTTTAAGAGACAAAAAAAATCAGTGATACTGGTGTTTCCTACAAACAATTTTGAAAAAAGAAATATCTGAAGGTAAAGCTTTTAAACTTTTAGACTTACTCACAATTCACAGAGTAACCAAAACATTCACTCAAATACTGTATTACTCAAATAAAAGTGGGCTTAATTAATAATAACCTAAAAAGTTGACAATTTCTTCAATAGGTTACTCGAGTAGACTAAAGAGAATAAATTACTATACCCGCGTCTCCCATGGGGTCAAACTGTCTTTAGATTTCAACCATCCTTCAGCTCTCCACTGACATCCTTTGAGTCGGCCTTTTTCATGCCTTGTTTTGTTCTTCGAGAGCTAGCATCATTAGCAAAGCCGCTACTAGCGCCGCACACCTGGTCCCCATCTGGCTCCCTCACCCGCGCCACTACATTATGTCCCGGAGGAATAATGTTTGGTTGTCGGAGCTTTCCTCACCTGTTCGCTCGGTGTCTCGCGCAGACAGGGGAGCAGGTGCGGAGAAGGAGGCTGCCGGCGCTGCTAGCTCCTGGTGCTATGTGAACGTCTCTGTGTGTGTTAACTCAAGTGTTGGGAATAGTCAGCCTGAAGAGCTCACAGTCAAAGAGTGTAGACTAGGTGATGAGAGAGGTGCAAGGGCGAGACTGGTTTTACGACCTGGGAGTCCGAACCAAGAACAGCACAAAATGTTCATTCGGTTCATTAGCTTTAGCATCCCGCTAATTAAACTACTGCACATCGCACCAGGTTTGTCAAGTTGCTGTGTACACTTTTGTCTCATGTTTTTGTACATTTATGGAGAATTGTCGTGTGGGAGCGTGGGTAACGTAGGCTTGTGGGCGGAGCATAGCACAGAATCTTACAGCTAACAGGCATGGATGACATCTTAAACCTCTTCTGGCATGTTTTTGATGAGAGAAAAACATGGTAGAGAGCTAAAAAAAAAATCAATTTTGCAAATACCCCCTTTTTAACATTAAGTGATGCCAAGTGCAGATGGCTTTACTAGTGGTTCTGGGATGTATAAAGTGACCATTTCTACATGGATACCTTTGTTTATCCATGAAAACGACTCCTGAGATCAACCATGGATTTCTAGTGGATTCCTGGTCACACAGGCCGGACCTATATCGGTGATTCTGATACTCCCAGACGGAGAACAAGAGCCAGTTTTCCGTAATAACTACATTGCACTTTCATAACAAAAATCTGCATTGGAACAGTTCATTTTAACCGCCCCCATCGGCCTTAAACACTATAGAATGTTGTGATTTAATCTGAAACCCAGCGATATTGGAGGTAAGACCCATTGGAAGTTTATAAATGAAAAAGACTATAGACCGGCGCCCGTGACACAGAGGTGCAAGGGCGAGACTGGTGTTTACACCTGGGAGTCCAAACCTAGAAGGCATAAAAGGTTCATTCGCTTCACTAACTTTAACATTAAGTGAAGCCAAGTGCACAGGGCTTTTCTAGTGGTTTTGTGGCGTATACAAATAAATAAAAAACTACCCCTGAGATTAACCATGCATTTCCAGTGGATTTCTGGTCATATACTGGTGGAAAGGAGCACTTGAGGACCGTGAACCAAGCTTACATAAAAGTGACATCTCCAGAAAAACACCATAACTCTACCTAACTCCTGACGATAAACTGTGTATCAACAATTTCTATTATATATGAAACTCAAGTTGGATGCATTTTGAACAGACAGAAGCTAAGTACACAAGGTAATTCAAGATTTAACCAAAACACAGTTACAACTTTTTGTATTGTATATTTCTCTTTTTATTACAAGGTCAAAGCTTATATATTTTTTAAAGTTATGTCTCTTATAATGGGATAAATATAAGCTCCATCAACATGCTTATGGCACTTATCATTCAAGGTTTATTCTGACCGCGAGTATCATAGCAACCAAAGAGTCCCCCCGCACTGCTGGTTTAGCACGGAGCAGGCGCTCGGCATCGCTGTCATTTAAAACTGTCGCGAACGCTAGCGGGACGACCTCGGGAAAAGAAGCCGTCTGATTTGTTTGTTATTAATGTTCATATCTTGATTTACGAACACAATAGTGAAATAAAAATACCAGGATCATGTAGAGCGGGTTAATAGGGACATTTTAAGACCGAAATGACGAGCCTGACAGCAGCAGTTACAGAGAGAGGGGCCACAGTATTTCAACGGAAAGTGAACTGGAGCCAGAATCGATGGAGCCGGAATATTTGGAACGTGGCGGCGAGCAGGTTAGGAATGCCCATTTATGTTTACAGTCTATACTATCTACAGTATTATTCCGAAAAGTTGTAAGCTTTTAAACCAGATTTGTGACTGCAACGAGGGTTAAGAATCTTACCCAGGGACACTATAATTCTAGCTATACATTGTAGTATTTTCTGCTTATATCAGCACCGCAATTATCGTCTTGCAACTGTTTTTCATTACATTCCACTTTAGTACATTATTTCTCCTCGTTGGCGTTCCTCCATTCCCCTCGACCCAGTCTAACGCTACCGAATAACTGCTACTAAATATGACCTGCAATATATGGCTGCGTCGGGGAGCCTTATTGCGTTGAGCGTATACGGGCCGATTCGCGGCTAAGCTGGGGGAGCAAACCGCGGAAGGCGTGGATTAGTTTTTAATTTCCAGACATTTGCTTACTCTAAATGTGCCCCTTTAGCATTGCCGCACACACTGACTGCCCCCACCCATCCCGCCCCCCCTCCGGCGCATTCTGCACAAACAGCCCTCCCTAAATGCAATGCAGCTTAAAGAGGTGACTTATGGGGCATTATTCGGACGACGGAGGAGGGAGATAGCGCTCCCCGGGCTCTTGGCTCATTTTAGCCGGGTCCATTGCTTATCACTGCATAGGCATAAAGCAACGAGACCACATATAGAGAAGTACTGTGTGTGGAAGGGAGCACCGGCCGTCCCACTGGTGTCATAGCTATCGCCAAAGGCCAGGAGCGAGGAAGGGGAGCAGGGGAGAGAGGGAGAGAGGGATGAGGCGCGCCTGGGAGAAAGGAGGAAAGACGAGACGAGGGATAGAGGAGAGAAAGGGACGGGTGAGCTAGACAGAGCTAGATTGAAGGAAAGAGAAATAGAGAAAGACACGAGAAAGAGAGTAGGACAGAGTGAAAAGGGAGAAGATAGAGAGGAGAGAGAGCGGTGAGAGAGAGGGGGTGAGCTAGTGGGAGAGAAAGACGAGAGAGGGGCAAGAGTGACAGATAGAAAGATGGAAAGTGAGAGGAGGGAGAAAGTGAGAACGAAAAACAAGAGAGAAAAAGGGAGAGGGGCAAAAAGAGAGAAAGAGAGAGAGAAGGAGGGAGAGAGCAGGGGAGGGGAGAAGGTAGAGGGATAAGGAAAAGAGAAAGAAAGAGAAAATGGTCAGAATGAGAGATAGGAGAAAGAGGCAGGATGGAGAGAAATAAAGGGAGGTAACCGAGAAAGAGAAAATATAGGGGCAAAGAGAGAGAGGAGGAGAGGGGGGAGAAGACGGCGACAGACAGAGAGAGAAGAGGTGGTAAGAATTAAAAAGACAGACGAGAGAGGACTGTAAGAGACAGGCACACAGAGAGGAGAGATGGATAGAGAGAGAAAGGAAGAAGGCAATTGAGAAAGAGGGGGTGAAAGGAAGGAAAGTAAAGTGAGAAGAGGGCGAATACAGAGACAGACAGAGTTACAGAGAACAGAGACAGGATAGAGAGAGAAAGAAGGGGTGATGTAGGAGAGAGATGTGAGTATCTGTCAGCGGAGCGCACTGGAGCGCAGAGGAGATGGTCAGTGTGTCAGAGCGGCAGATAGAGGAAGCACGGAAGATCAGACCTGCTTTAATTTGAGTCAGTGAACGTCTCAGAGCGTCTAATGTAACAGAGCCCTGACCTGAGCAGAGGCACAGACAGGTCAGGCTAATGAGGGAGAGGAACCATTCACTTTGAACCATTTGAAACTAATCTTAGGTCAATTCTCTTTGTGATTAGTTTGTTGTTATAATGAGCTCTCACACTGGCTTCTGTCATATACATAAATAGAGCCGGTCTTTTGAACGGCTCTTTGAAGTGAACTGATGCAAATGATCCCATGAAGGAGCCAAAAGTCCCATCACAAAATAAGAAGCAGCTAATTTACTAGCAAGAACCGCACCACAACAATGGTATGCCCTCCCCTTCCCCTCTCGGTAGATGGTGAGATCTTCGGGCTGAAAGATCAACAAAAGACACAGAGTGGGAGGGAGGGGTCGAGAGAGCGGAGACAGGCGGTGTTACTGGGATAGGCTTGTAGAAATTGGGCTTCTGGGTAATTAGAAGTGTGGTTGAGGTGAGCTGCGGTTCGCTGTAGAGGCACAGGTCTGCGCCTGAATCTCAGTCAATCATACTAACTCCATATTATGAAAAGAATAATACAGACTGAGTTCTGAGTTCTTCTCTAAAACAGAAAACACTCTGTTCCACCTTGTGATGTCATGTGGTAATACAGGAAGGGCTTGACTGTGTTTTTAAACTCCATACACCTTCACTAGAATCATTTGGATACTTTCAATCCTGGAATTGCCAATCTCTACTGAACAAATGTACCACTATATGGCATCATGAGATGGAACACAGCATTTTGAGATTTGGAGATGTCGGCAGAGTGATACACAAAACACAACTCCAGGTGTGTTTTTAATGAGGTAACAACATTATAACATTAAAGCTCTTAAGAGTCAATTTTACGCAACGTATGTCAACTTTTTGTCCCCATAGCTTTGCCTGGAATGTTCTACAGTATGGCAGCAAACTCATTTATCTTGCAGTTATTCAGTTACAAGTGTTTTTATTGATCAATAGTGAAAAATTATAATTATGTTGCTTGCGTTACAAAGTGCATCTATATGCCATCGTTTTTAAATTAGTTTGCAAGAAAATGGTGACTTTCCCTCCTACCTTAAGTGAATGAGTTCCCATATCTTCTGTTTTCAACCATGGTTGAGTGTCAGTGTGATGTTATATAAGTCCGCTGGGGTGAAATTGCACAATGTGACAAATGGCACATTATTTATCGATTGCAGTTTGCTCTCAACTTGCTCTCACCTTTTGTCTTGAGCAGGGGTCATGACCTTAAGGACATGAAATGTGACACAATCCCTGACACTGACCATCTCTCCAGGGAGCTGTACCAAACAAGTCTTAATGGAAGAGTGCTAGTACAGGCCGGAGGGACGGTGCTTATAGGGCC
Source organism: Periophthalmodon schlosseri (assembly GCA_000787095.1). Taxonomy (NCBI): domain Eukaryota; kingdom Metazoa; phylum Chordata; class Actinopteri; order Gobiiformes; family Gobiidae; genus Periophthalmodon; species Periophthalmodon schlosseri. Next base: position 109,035 of record KN486213.1, on the reverse strand, counting down.
TATATTACTCCGTTTTCTGATCTATGTTATAAAGGTGTTTCCTCATCAAAAACAGAAATGCTCCACTGCGTTTTTAACTCCATACACCCTTCACTACAATCATTTGGTTATTTTCAGCACTGGAATTGCCAATCTAACTTTGAAGAAAGTAATGAAAAATTGTCTTAAAAAAATCCTTCTCTCATTATTCTGGCATTTAGCAAATAGAGATAATTTTGGTAATAATTGACCTAAAACAGGAAAAGTTTAGTCTGATTTCATGTCAGACAGTGAGAAAAAGTGTCGTTTTATATAGTGTATGTAAACTTCTGGTTTCAACTGTAAGTAAAACATTTAGGTATCTATACTTTACTTGAGTACATTTTTAAGTAGATACTTTTTACTTTTACTTCACTACATTTGAGAGCAGGTATCTGTACTTTCTACTCCAATACATTTTGTATTGTCAAGTTACAATTCACTGAAACTCTATGACATTCAAATGCAGTAAACAGCTGGTAGATTAGATCAGGGTCCACCATTTCAGAGAAGTTTTCTCTTTATTCACATAAATAGCTTCCTTCACTCCAATCGCAAACCAGTTCTGTTCTCTGCTTAAGATTTGCACCTCGCTGTCTTCAAATGAGTCATTAGAGGTTTTAAGATGGAGGCATTAGTTAGATTTTAAGTGCAAGGTATAAAATCAGCCAGTAACAGCAGCAGCAGCAGCAGCAGGGATGTGGGTTCAGTCTGTGCAAGTCCAGCTTTCTCAACTTCAAAATATTATTACTCAAGTAGAAGTAACTGAAGTAAGAGTGAAAAGTATTTGGGAAAACTACTACTCGAGTAAGAGTAACTTACTGGTATTATTCGGAGGATAGACCACAAAAATATGAAAACATATCTGTAGGAGCAGTGCAAGAAACACAAATCATTTCATATTGTCAACATAAAGCTTTTGTCACTTGCAGACTTACTGTGGGAAGAGGAACCAAAGAGTTGGAAAGGGGAGAGAGAGAGAGAGGAGAAGAGGAAATCATTAGGTAGACGGCTGTATTTTTTTGTCTTCTTTGTTATATAGATATAGTCTCTTGCTTAGTTTCCCCGATGTATAGTTCATCTATTGTTCATAACTTAAATACAGAATATAACTTTAACAATAGGAACTGAGTTGGGGATAGACTACAAATTCCGTTGCCCGAAGGTAGAGTTTTTATTAATTAAGAAATGTACCATAGTTGCTCTCAATTCAAAATACACATTTACCTGTTAAAATATCCCTGTTGAATCTCAAATATACTCTTTAAATTCCCTTTAAACACTGTATCCTTTTGAAAGCCTGTGCGTTTTAGACCCGGAGTGTTATTTATGTAAGGACAAGCTTGAAAATCTATTTGCTTCTTCCTCTCACTGGTGAACTCCACACAATAGCACTGAACACAAGGCTTCTCTGCACAAATGGTACAATCATCTCTCTCTGTCTCTCTATGTCTCTCTATCTCTGTCTCTCTCTCTGTCTCTCTCTCCCCATCTCTCTCTCTCTCTCTTTCTCTCTCTCTGTCTCTCTCTCTTCCATCTCTCCACGTGTTGTACAATTCTATTGTATGGTTTTGCACATTCTTCTTAAGTGACACATAATAAATGTATTGTTAAAAGTCAAAGTCTCTCCATCTTTCTCTCTCTTCACTTTTCTCTTCTCTTCCCTTTTATTTCTCCCTTTCTCTCACTCTCCCGCTATCTCTCTCCAACTCTCTCTCCTTTCTCTCTCCCCTCTGTCCCTCTTTTTCTTTCTCTCTCGAGCTCCCTCTTGCCATCTTCATCTCTCACCCCCTCTCTCTCCCTTTACCTTTCTTACTCTCCCTCAGTCATTTTCTCTACCTTCAGTTTCCTTCTTTCCCCTCTCTCTCTCTCTCCCTTCCTCCCTCTATCTTCCTCTTGCTCACCCCTCTCGCTCCCTTTACGTATCTGAATCTTTCTCTCTTACTCTTCTCTCTTTCTTTATCCACCCCCCCATCTCTCTCCTACTCTCTCCCTCTCTTTCCTCCTATGCCTCTCCCTCCCTCTCTTTCTCTCCTTCTCTCAAACACAGTCATTACTGAGCTCTTGGGGTGAAAGATTCTGGATATATAGTCTAAAGGAGGGCAGGCGGGTGCAGAAATGACACCTAAGCAGAGAAACAGGGTGGGCAGAGGAGGAGGAGGAGGAGGAGAGCGGCGAGGCATCTGGCTTAAGTGGAGACAAGTGGTTTTGATTTGAGCCGAAATGCACCGGGTTTAAAGTGCCCTCAAACAGAATTGTGTTTTTGTTGATTCACTTTACATGAAATCAGAGCCACACAGGAAACTGTATAGATACTAGAGAATATAGAGCTATGCACTGTGAGTGAGGCTGCTCCAATATTGAGAACTTAATGGATGCCAGGAGTGGGATTTGAACTGCCAACCTCTGGCAATTTTACAGATTTTTTTTGTTTCTCCTTTTTCTCATATTCACATTCTCCCTGGGTAGAAGAAAGTGCTCTAGTTGGTTCAAAATTGTATTATTTCTAAGTTTGTGTCAGTAAACACTACTGCTACTTTTTAAACAGTGCGTTACAGTTCAGTTCACAAACATAAACAGTATATCAAATCTATAATTATAAATAATATTGTAAATCCTGACATACTGACGTATTTGCAGTGACATCACGCTGTGGGTGTTCTACACAAAGACTGTATAAAGAAGTGGACTAAGTGAGTGTGACGTCACCCATAGTGTTCGTTTCCAGTCAAATGAAGCTCGCTGAGGCTAACGGTTATAGCGGTGAATTTGGAGCCAAGTTCCATATTTAGAATTCTGACCATGAATATCATAGGAACCAAAGAGCCAATTTAGAGCGAGGCTGTTGAAGATAACACCGCTTCCTGCCCGCACCGCTACTTCCTGGCAGGGAGCAGGTGTTTAGCAATGCTGTCAATCAAACCTGTTGCTAATGCTAGTGGGAGCGACCTTGGGGAAGGAGACCCCTGATTGGTCTGTTATTAATATTCATATCTTGATTTAGGGACAAAATAGTGAAACAAAAATACCAGAATCATGTAGAGTGGGATAATGTGAAAATTTCGAGCCCAAATGAAGAGCCTGGGCGATGGGAGGGGCGATGGTTTTTCAATACAAAGTGAACTGTATCCAGAGTCGGAAGTGCACCCATGATCACTTCCTATTTGGGACACGGTAGCTAGCAGGTTAGCTATGTCCATTTATGTATACATGTGTATTTTCTATGGTTCTACATGTATCTCTACGGTGAAATGTTCAGCAGTTACCATGGTGACACAATACACACATTAATAAACACTGTCAAAAATGTTTTAAGATAGCCAGAAAACTCAAGAAAAAATACAAAATGGATTTAAAGAACACATTTTCAGGAGCCTGTGATTAATGCGAGCGTTCATGGTCCTGTTTAGGTGTTTGATTTTCCACCAAAAAGTGAGAGTAACTAACTGAAAAACTGTTGGCTAATGCTAGTTAGCCTGTGACGATAATTTTATGTGTGAGATTTTAAGAGCCCAAATCATCTCACCTGTGGTAGTCCCAACTAAGTTAGCTGTTTCGGGTTAGATTGTGTTAAAATAAAAAAATACATTACAGTCTAATAGAACTTCTGACAGAGCAGTGCCTACAGTTAGCATCACGCCCCCAGGGAATGTTGATGACATCAGCTGCAAAGTATCAATAATATGAATATGACAAATGTAAAACACTTTTCTGACACTGAAGATAGCATCATTTTGTACGTCTTCTCTCAGAATGTCTGTAGTCTTTTTTTTAAGTCTCTAAGGACAGTGTTCAATGTGGGCTGTGAAAATACATCAACATGTGAGCTATTGCTTCAGTATTGCAGTTGTTTTCTCGCTAGTCCTTCTCCTCAAATCACACACACAGAACAGAATGAGGCTGCAGCAGATGCACATTAGACATAATTAGGAGAGCTTTGTGCTGTAGGTCTGGTGAGGACGGCCTACTTCTTCTCATCTCTGAATCTACTTTTCTCTCCTTTCAAACTAAATTCAGAAAATGGAGAAAAGAGTTTCGCTGGTGGTCAGGAGGGAGCCCAGTGAGGAGACGGTGTAGCCCCTGTATCAAAGCTCCTAGTGTACTTTATTTATCTTTCTTTGAACAACTCTTCCCTCCAAAAAACATGGGTAAATCTGTCACCTCAGCCCAAAGGTATAGGAAAACGGTTTTATCACAAAGAATAATTCATAGACATTGGGACAGGCACAGACTTTTATTCAAATATTAAAGTCACTACATACAAAATTTTGTTTGTTGCACTTTTGAAACTGTCCAATAATTGCCTCCTTAATCCAGCGACGATGGACAACATTATGGACTGGGACGGAGCCAACATCATTGGGACAGAGGACAACAAACATCGCCGCTATAGGTATGAAAACAAACTAAACCTTGGTCTGAAAAAAGAATCTATTAAAATAAATTAACAGAAGACCAGATGAACCTCATTTGACAACCATTTGCTTCTAAACCACAAACTTTAATCACGTACTTCGTAAATGAACTCTTAGGGGAGAACTTTGCCTGTCATGGGTCATAATCAGTATAACTACTTTTGAATACAACAAGGCTACTCATTGATAGATACAGTTATAAACTGATAGCGAAGGAACATACTCTACAATTTGTTTTCACTGTTAAAAACCGACAAAGAGGGCAATTATTTAATTAATTTATTTAAAACAAGGACCGTGCACAGATTACATTGATCTCAGAAAGAGAAAAGATGCTCTGTGCCAGATTTAGCTACAAGTTACTTTCAATCTGCCGTCCTTGGGCAGGTACAGAAGACTTAAAACAGCTTATTTACATAGAAGCACCTCTGACAACAACGTTTCATCAACAGCAAGGCTTCCTAAAAATCACAACTATCCAAGTCTTCATTAAGCTTCTAAAACAGCCAAAATTCATCCCGTAAAACGCCCAAGTTTAAAATTAATCTTCTAAAAATACACAAAATCCAATTGGCTGAGTAGCCGGCTAGTTACAGAGGGACCATTTCCAGTGTGATGTAATGTCTACGAAATTTGTCAAGTGGCACTAAAATCAGTAAAAACTTCTATTAAAACGTTAAACGTAACATAACAACAAAATTACATTTGTTGTAAGAATGACCCAATTATTTTTAGGTGTCGATTATTTCAGATCAATATTTATTAGGCTCCGAAATTAGCATTAGCCCTGATTACACAAAGACGTACCTTCGTAAACGGTGAAGTTTTCCTCGCATTTGTAAAGTGTTTAACATGTTGTCAGTGACATCCGCCCCGCATCTCCCTGTCCACTGCCTGATCTGATTTTAGCACGACTCGGCAAACACCTCACACATTACATTACATTAGGGTCGGTCCCGCTGTCCCTCTGATTGGAACTAACCGGCTCCCGTTGTGCACAGAGCCAATAGTTATCACATTCATCAGTATTACTATTCTCTAAAATGAAATTCATCAACAACATTAACATCAAGACAAAATGAGTTAGTCAAACACCAAACCACACGCCACACATCTGTTTAAACGTTGGAAGAAGCCCAACGCTGACACGCCTGCCTCCTCAGAAGCCATCGTTCCAGCCCATGAGAGAGTGTGGTAGTTAGTACAAGTTTTAATTTCAGTTGGAAGAGTGTTGCTGCTGTGCATGAGAAAGCAGATTATCCCATCACGGTACGTTTAAACCGAACGGTCAGATCAGGAGTTACAGACGAGGGAGATGTTCCGGTCGTCCGCTCTGATCGTAGCTGAAAGAAGCCTCTTAAAGGAAGTGGAGCGGCATTGTGGAGAATTCTATGAAGCAGCCACATTTCAGAATAAAAACTCATATTGTCCAAGTATTCAACAGATTCTTTGGCACGTCGCTATAGAATTCTCATGCACAGATTTACAACAGCTTTTTCATACAGCAAGTCAAACTGGACTGACCGCAGCCAGCCAACCCGCTTTCATCCCAAAGCCTTACACAGCAACGCACCTGCTTCATTCTACTGCATTTGTGCTCAATAAAAGTTTTTACAGAGAGAACGCAGCGGTCAGATTTCGTTACTAAGTGCTCTTTTTTACTGCTCTTTAGGGGGGAAACTAAATTTGAAGCGGCAAAAACTCTACAGCTTTAAAGCAGACCTATTATGCAAAATTGACTTTTCAAAGCTTTTAACCATATTATAGCGGTTTCCACTCACTATTTACCCACTCGAAGTTGTAATTTGAGCGATTCGTGTATGTTTGAACAATCTGTAATATATAATCGCTTATTTTTAAGACGCCATATTGCCGATCGACCCCCGTTTTCACCACCACTGGTATACGCCCACTGCTCTGTACTTACTTCTCCAATTTTATTTTCTTAATCGATGATACATGTAGGATTTGGCAGAACTGTATAGTCATTTTGGCGTGTTATACGTTATTTTTTTTATTATCCGCGGCTCTGTGGCATGCAGCTATCCCTCGGAGGTGCCAGCAGCTGCGGTGATGTTTACGACGACATCAGTTCCCATTGGGCACCGCAGTGTTTTAAGCCGACCTGTTTCTTTTATTAAATCGTTTTAGATGAACACTGCAATTTCAAATGTGCAAATTATAACATAATGATCCACGGGTGGCATATATTATAACTATACAGCAAGCGCAAGCAAAATATGTCTTCTTTAATGCTAATGTTATAAAACCAAAATGTTCTCTGGCCATCACCAAACCAAAGCCAATGAAAAAACTCTGTTGTTTCTGGTGAGATTGAATTGACAAAAGTAACAACCAAACTCTATGAGACACCTAAACTACTCCAATCGCTGCTTTCAAGTGTCCAGGATAAACCATGATTGTTTTTGTGTCTTAAATGTAACCTTCAAGGACTATGGGAACATATAAAAGCAAACATTTACTCAGTCTCTGCTCCAGGAGTCGTTTCCGCAGAGACAAGCCATAATTATGGTCTGTGCCGAGTTGATTGAGTAATTACACCAAATTTAAAACACTTTGTGAGAGAAGTACAACAAATGTATGTGGAGTGTGCTAGTGTGGCTTACAGAGAGAGGGAAGAGAAAGAGAGAGAGGGGGAAAGAGAGAGTGAAGCAAAGAGGGAGCAAGAGAGAGCGAAAGGGAGAGAATGAGGGGGAAAGAGAGAGAGAAAGAGAAGGAGAGAGTGAGAGGTGGATGTGGGAATTAGGACAGAAGAGAGATAATGCAGGTAGAGAGTGGGAGAGAGCGCGAAAGAGAGGAGGACAGAGAGGGAGAGAAAGAGGATGAAACCCATTCTCCATCATCATCACATCATTATTAGCCAAGATGAGTGAAGTGTCTTGCTCAAAGACCCAGTAACTACACTTCCAGTCAGAAGTTTGGACATGCCTTCCTATTCAGTGTTGTTGTTTTTTTTATGTTTACTACTTTCTACATTTTAAATACATACAGAAGACATCAAATATATGATGCAAGGTATATAGAATTATGAAATGAAAAAAAAAGTTAAACAACTAAAATTTATATTTTAAAAATATATTTTATATTCAAATCCTCACGTATCCACCCTTTGCTTCAAGGACAGCGCTGCAAACCCTTGGCCTTCTCTCAATGAGCTTCATGATGAAGTCTCACTTCAGAGGTGGGCCTAGTCAGAGTCTATCTATCTAAAACAAACTTTGAGTTATTCTGAGTTAATATTTAGTTTACTACATTCCAGAAGTGTCCATTCATAGTTTCGGTGCCTTTAGTGAGAATCTACAATGTAAATAACCATGGAAATAAAGAAGAAAAATAAATGAAAAAGTGAGTCCAAACTGGTAGTGTAAATGCAATAGCTATAGTGGGAATTGGTCCGTCAGCCTTACAGTTAGAGGGCAAATGACCGAGCGACTAAACCCCCGCAGCTGCCGTGCAAGATTTTGAACCTCAACTTGTCCTTTTTAAAATGTTACTTTTAAACGTCTCCTCATTGATACTATTGGCACCGCCGCACAGACTCTGTGAAGTGACTCATTTTTTGAAGTTTATATAGAAAAGTATTGCAGCGTATTACAAATCATCTGTGGGCTATTTATCGTGTTCTGAGTCTCCAATAACACAAACAGACACAGGGAAGAAGGAGGTCACTGAGTATTGGAAAAATAATCACTTAGAGAGCAGCGCGGCACAAGCCTCTGGCACCACAAACATCCTCGAAGTTTGGCAAAATTGTCAGTTGTATAAGAAATTTGTCAAAATTGTTCTGCTAAGTTCAGTTTGTCATGACCTTATAATTCCTGGTAGAAATGATTCTTATCAGCACAGCAACATAAAACATAAGTATTATTATTATTATTAATCTTCAGAATCATAAAAAAAACAATACAATACACACTCGCTGGTACAATCTACACTCATCTGCATCCAGCTCCAGATTAAAGTTAGAAAGTTTTGATTCTAAAATGATTTCCAAAACTTAATCATTTGAGAAATTAATTGTCAAATTGCATTAAATCTGTTTTTTAAAAAATCCCCAAAATGTAAAAGTTTATTTGAAAGTATGCAGCTGGATGTTTCTTCAAAAATAATAATTTGCGAGACAAGAAAAGTGAAAGTGTTCTTGGCTCCAAACATCAGATTGTCCCAAAAGTGGGTCTCAAAGACAGAGAAATCAGCCCCTAATCTGCAGTGTGTGAAGAAACATAAAAAGAGGAGGCCCAACAGACAAGGATCTGATTTTGGGCTAAAGGATGAAATGGATTCAAATGAAATTCAAACATGTTGAAAAGATAACAGCAGCGTTCAGATCTCAAAAGTGCAGTTCTGAGAAATCGGTGACAGATAAGAGCCGCGACGCCCAGCCCATGAAGAAGAAGACGAGGGAGAAGAAGACGAGGAAGATGAAGGCCAGGAAGAAGAAGACGAGGAAGAGGAGGAGAGGGGAGCAGGAATCTGTCCCCGACTGTGGCACCAATGTTCGTCCCTGTTCGCTCTGACAATATTACATTAAAGCTACATAATATAAATGATATAAAATGCATTTTGAGAAAACAGCCTTTGAGATTACAGTGTCCCATATAACTCTATGGCTGCAAGTTGATTAAATTAAATATTAAAACATCTTCAATTTTGTTTTTTCCACTTGAAAGCTTGTATGTTAAAAGACCAAACTGAACAAAAATTTAAAAAAAAAAATGAAACTTTGTAACTTTGTTTTAAATGTACAGTATATTTGTAGGTACATTGCTTGTATTGTCGTTTTTTTTTCTATATGGATAAAAAGGACGAGGATTCTTACCATCGCAGACAACTTTTCTACCTCTGCTGGGCACTGAAAGCACTTTACAGAAAGGACCACTTGCTCAAGGACACAACATCTTTAATTTATGGATCAGGGTTCGAACCACCAACCTGTGGCGGCACAACAATTCAAAAGTATGCGGTTAGAAAGTTTTACGCTTGTAGGTCTGGGGGCGGGGACGAAAGCGTGACTGCCAATGTGTGCACCGCCACCTGTCACTCCCACACATTCATACAGCCACGGCGGGTGAAGTGTCTTGCTTACAACAGTATGAACCTATCAGGGATTGAACCATCAGCCTTCATTGTGATTATCAGTGAGCTGTTATCAACCATCTGTACTGGGCTCTGCACTGCTCTGTCTGAAGCTCTGCTAGACTTTGAGCTTTATTTTAACACCATCTGCCCAGAAAGAACTGACTTGGCTGAAACTGCAACAGGTGAGATGATTTGTGTTGCCAGTCTCTCACACATAAAATTCCAGCCACAAGCTAGCTAGCATTAGCCAACAGTTTTTTAGTTAGTCACTCTCTTTTTTCATTTTTTGTTCAATCAAACACCTAAACAGGACCATGAACGCTCATGTTGATTATAGGTTCCTGAAAATCACCATGGTAACTGCTGAGCATTCCACCCTAGAAATACATGTTGGACACCCCCAGTATGATGTCACTGCAAAGTATCAATAGTTGCCGTAAGAGTAACTCCTATTGCGAGTCCACGGTAACTTTCCTTTACTTCTGGTTTCTAATTCTCGCTTTTTATGTCTGAGCACGCTCCTCGTCTTTGAACTGAGCGTTAAATGAGTTGAAGGAAATGTACTCAGGAAGAC
>KN486213.1:72883-95136 GCA_000787095.1 Periophthalmodon schlosseri | reverse complement strand
TACAGTGTGAGGTCAGCGTACACGACCATCGCTCTGTACAGCGTGAGGTCGGCGTACACGACCATAGCTCTGTACAGCGTGAGGTCGGCGTATATGACCATCGCTCTGTACAGTGCACACACTATCTCATACAAAGTCAGGAGCTCCGTATAAGATTCAAAAGCACAATGTGAGTTTGGAACAGTTTGGAACTCTAAGAATCATACAAAATCGCAGTGTAAGCCCAGCTTTACTCGAACTATCCCTTGAACTGCACATGCTGCACTTCTTAGTTGGTTAAAATCCCAAGACAAGATAAAAACAGAGCTCTAAAAAGTTTCTAAAACTGCTCAAGTAGCCAAGCACTAGTTTGAGTGATGTCAGATGTGATTTCTGATGTAGCAGATAAAAGTATGCCCCCTCTCATATTATCCCTCCTGTCCAAACTGTAGCCTTGAGGTAACACATCACATTGTTGGAGACATAATAAATATTTAGTAGTACCACAGCTACTGACCCCCAAATAAGTTTATCTTATAGAAAATATTTTCAGCATAACCTGGTGCATTGCAGCATTGTATGAGCTTAATCTGGTATCGAGAAACAATAAACATTTTGAACTTTTGCAACAGTCATTTATGTAATGAGTCAGTCTGCAAAAGAAACAGAAAAACAGACCAAAACTTGCCCTCCAAAATCACATTGGTTTAAACGATAGAGGCGTACTGGAGGTTATTTTTTCATCTGGAGACACATCCTCTTTGGTCCCATCATCATAATTGGAGTGAATCTTAACAGTCTGTGGAGCACTTGTGTTGATAAAGAAATGATGAAATCTGAAGAGTGTCCGGACCTGCTTCTGTTTCTGGACCCTGAATGAGAACTAAATCTGTCTGCGGACTTTTACAACGTCTGTGCAGTCTGAATACATGGAAAAGTACTGGTATTACAAAAAGAACATAATACACGTTCGTCCATCTTTCTAAGTCAATTTATTATAATAGAACCACATTGTAAAAAATACTACTACTGCCATCTACATTCTATGACAACTACTACAATCACTATTACTATTCAGGGGCGTTGGACTGGGGGGGACCTGCTACTTCTACTACAACTGCAACTTTTTTAGATCCTATCTCAGACAACAACTACAACTGCTGCAACTACTACTAGTACAACCGCAACTACTACTACTACTACTGCAACTATTATAACAACTACTACTACTACTACTACTCTGACAAAGTATTTCTTGAATTGCAATGAGTGAAATCGTACCATATTTGGCATTGCAAAGTGATAAAATCCAGTACCACCCGCCCATGTCACACTCATATTGACGCTCTTGTATCTGTTAATTAAAAACAAGGACAACATCGGTGTCGCTGCAGTATAATTTCATAGACGCAAATGAAATGCCGATGTTTATTTTACCTGAGTGGCAGTTTTAATTCCATAAAATGGCCTGTCATCACAACTCATTTATTGGCAGAGTCTTTCTATCTCACTTACTAACTAACTTCAGAACCTCAAGTGTTCAAATTCAAGTGTTGTTTAGTCCTTTAAAGATCCTATATTACACAAAATGGATTCTTGTGTGTTAAGCCATGTTATAATGTTGCTTCCTCATCAAAAACATACCCAGAGTTGTGTTTTGTTTCATTCACACATGTTTGAGTAACTCTGCATTATTAGCTTGTCTACATCTCCAAAGCTCAAAATGCTCTGTTCTACCTTGTGATGTCATGAAGTGGTAGTTTTCAGTTAACATCTACCTTTTACCTTTTGTTCAGTAGAGATTAGAAATTCCAGGGCTGAAATTACCCAAATGGTTCTAGTGAAAGCGTATGAAGTTTAAAAACACAGTGGAGGACTTCATGTATTACCACATGACATCACAAGGTGCAGGGTTTGTGTGTTAAACATGTGTGAAAAAAAACCCAAACAAAACTCCAGGTATGTTTATGATGAGGAAATAACATCAAATAACAAAGATTTTCTTTACAAATTGCGGCATCGAAATTGGTATTGTACAGGTATTTTGTAGCTGATGTCATCAACATTCCCCGGGGGTGTGATGCTAACTGTAAGCACTGCCCTATCTGAGGCTTATTAGACTTTAATCTAATAAGCCTCAGATAGGACAGAAAGAGCTGATTCAGTTAGAACTACAACAGGTGAGCTGATTTGTGGTGTTAAACAAGTCCCTCTCAAATAACACTACAGTCACAAGCTAGCTAGCGTTAGCCAACAGTTTTTTAGTTAGTCATTCTCACCTTTTTTTGTTGAAAATCAAACACCTAAACAGGACCATGAACGCTCGTACTGATCACGGGCTTCTGGAAATTACTTCCTTTTTTGTTTTTTTCCTTGAGTTTTCAGACGATCTTAAAACTTTTTTGACAGCGTTTGCTAATGTGCATTGTGTCACCATGGTAACTGCTGAACATTCCACCATAGAGATACATGTAGAACACCCCCAGCGTGATGTTACTGCAAAATATCAATTTCCACAAACACTTGATACGAGCCTTTGTCAAATAGTACTGGAAGTGGAAAATCTAATTGAGCCGTTTTGAATGCATGTGTCTTCTTTCAGATAACAAAATATACTTGGCTCAAGTCACTTTTTCAACAGTAAGGGCAAAAAAGTATATCCTTACTTGTATTGTTGTCCTAGATACGAGGGAAGTCTGACTGAAACATACAGGTGTGATAAGAATGAAAAAATACTCAAATAGTAGCTTATCTGAAGTTATGAAAAATGTTGCGCACTTTTCACCAAATAAAACATCCATCATTTGGGACCATTTCATACCACAACTATCAAGTCTTGGACAGAAAATGGTTTGTGATTTGGCCGACTGCTCTGCCAGACGGGATTCTGAAGACAGGACTGTAAAGTACTTTTATGGGATCACCTAAACCAAAAAGATTTCAAATGGAGCGGAGTAGTTTACCAAGTCTCCGCACAAGTTTGAAATAATTTGTGACACTTTGGTATTTGAAAGAAGTCCTGAACTTATTAGAAAACTTTAAAGAAGACTTTTCAGAGCTTTAACCATGTTATAGTTGTTTCTCCTCACCATTTACTCACCTGAAGTCATATTTAGTGTGATTCGTGCATGTTTGAGCGATCTTTAATTGTTCATTTTCGAGACGCCATATTGCCGATCGACCCCGTTTTCACCGCCACCTGTAGTCGCCCTCTGCTCCGTACTTACTTCGTTCTCCAATTTGATTTTCTTAATCTGTGATATGCGTAGGATTCAGTAGCATCGCGTAGTCATTTTGATACAAATGAAAAAAAATAAACTTGAGGCTTGCTAGTGTGATCTGCAGTTATCCATAGGAGGCGCTGACAACTTCACGGCTCTTTGTTGTGATGACGTTTACAGCAACGTCAGCTCCCACTGATCACCGCAGATTATAACTATACAGCAGAAACAAGCACAATAGGTCTTCTTTTAACTTTTCTACTCTTGCTTGTCTCCACGGAGCTGCTGTTACTTTGCCTTGAATACTGTGGAATACAGTATGGCATTAAAAGACTTTAAAGTTTCAATATGTAACTTTTCTGGTGCAGTGTGCCCCTCGATTATCTTTTATTAAGATGCTATTGCTTTGTCTGGAATGTTCCACAGTATGGCATTAAAACTTGACAAGTTTAAAACATCATTAAACAACATGTAACTTCTCTGGTGCAGTGACCCCCATTTGCTTGTCTCCATGGAGATGTTATTGTTATGCCTAGAAAGCTCCAGAGTATGACATTAAACTGTTCTATTTATCTATCTCTATCTATTTATCTCTCTCTGTCTCTCTCTCTATCGCTATCTATTTATTTTATTGTATTTTATTTGTTTTATTAGGCCTACAGACATTTTCATTGCTAAACTTACGGTGCACAATGGCTGGGTCAAATGCAGAGGGCACATTTTACAACAAAATAAAGTGTACCTTACCTTATATAAATCTATAAATTGCAAACCAAGCGAATGCCTTACCTACGTGGCACTTTGAGAAATAAAAAAATAGCTTTAGTTAAAAAGCACCTCTAGTCTATATACAAACAGAGGCTAAGAACAGCAGCAGCAGATCACAGCCTAAGTTTAGCTCAGAACAGTGCAGGGCCAGCACATGGGGGACAAATAAGGACAAATGAGGACACATTAGTCTGAAATGGTCCCACAATGCATCAGGGCCTCCTCAAAACTGCTCTGGACTCAAACTCAAAAATCTAAATTAGAATGATGTAATTAGAAGGTTACTGTAGTGTAGTAACTGAATTGGGATAGTGGACCTTCTCACAAATATAAAACGCATAACCGAGTTGAGCCCTGATGTAGGCTTGGTTTGGTCCTGTTCTAGTCCCGGTTTAGTCCTAGTCAAGTCCAGGCTTAGTTCCAGGTTTAGACCATAGACTGTATAAAGAAGTGGACTAAGTGAGTGTGACGTCAGCCGTAGCGTTCGGCTCCAGTCAAATGAAGCTCAGCAGTTATGGGGCGAATTTGGAGCCGAATTCCATATTCCGACCGCGAGTATCATAGTACACAAAGAGCCAATCTGGAGCAAAGCTGTTGAAGGTAACGCCCCTTCCCGCCCGCACTGTTGGTTCGGCAGAGGGCGGGCGCTTAGCAACGCTGTCAATCAAACATGTTGCTAACGCTAGCGGGAGCGACCTCGGGGAAAGAAGGCAGCTGATTTGTCTCTTTTTAATGTTCATATCTTGAGTTGCCGGCACAATAGCAAAATAAAAATACCAGGGTCATGTAGAGTGGGTCAATACAAACACGGAGAGAGGGGTGACAGTTTTTCAATGTAAAGTAAATTGGAGTTAGAGTCGATGGACCCAGAGGCGCGCCCATGCTCACTTACTATTTGGACCGTGGTGGCTAGCAGGTTAGCTATGTCCATTTATATATACAGTCTATGGTTTAGTCCCAGTTTATTTCCAGTTTTAATGTGCTATGTGTCCTTATTTAGCATTGCTTGTAATTGCTTCTGACTTAGACCATTAGTCACTCGTACGGGCAGCTAACCACTTTACGCTGGAGATTTCAGTCATATGAAAGTAGCAAAACGAGGTGACAACAATTAGCAGTTAGCTGGTTTAGGGAAGGGCAATATGGTCTAAACGTTTTATCACGATATAACAGAGAAATACACTTAAAATACTGTCAAAATGAAGTTACAAAATATACCTGCTAAGTTTACTATATTGTAGTATTGCGGATAATACTTTGAACATGTATTTGCTGACAGAATACTGAATACCTGCATGTCATGTTTGTGTTTTGTACCGTACTCAGTTACAAGGTCCAATCAGTGTACTATATTCTGAATACTTCAAATACTTTTGCCTTGAGGTGCATTATATTACAGTGTAAAAACATAACATATACAACTTTATGTTTGTTTCATCATTTCTTATGCATTTTTTTAGCAATGATTCGAGAAGGAAAAATCTCCCAATCTCCCAAAAATCGCACCATGTTAGAACAAAGAGGGGGTATTATGCAAAAGCCCACAAGCCTACATGATCCACACTCCCACGTGACAATTCTCCATAAACATACAAAAAAATTATACAAAACTGTACACAGCAACTTGACAAACCTGATGCGATGTGCAGTAGTTTCCTTTGTGATAGTGCTCTGAAGGGGAGTGACTAACCGCAAAGTGAGGGGAGACTCAGAGCGTCAAAAACAAAAGTGAAACTTTCAAAACATTTTCAAAACAACAAAAGGTAACATGGTGATCTAAATATGTTATGTGTTAGCAGTTAATACAAAATACCCCCTCTTTAAATTTGTATTCTGGGACATGTATTTAGGTACCTCCCAACAGTGACTATACATATAAAAGACACCACTTCGCAGACTTGTTTAGTACTGTTCTTATTCACATCCAGGGCTGTATCGCTGGTATTTCCTTGATGTAGTTTCTATCCCTGCTCCTTCTGTCTTTCTCTGAGATAATGCCACACTTTGAGCGGGTTCTGAATAAAACATGGAGGAACAACCTGTCCTCGGAGCAGAGACACAACAACATGAAAAAAGACGAAGAGGAGGAGGAGGATTTCCATTTTCCATTTCACCCCGGGACACTTATTTTCATTCTGCGCTCTTCTCTCTTAAAGTTAATTTTATGATGATTATTTACGCTTTTATTAGTTTGTTTGGTGATTTTAATGTATTTCTTATTCTGTAAAACACTTTCAATTACTTTATTTATGAATTGTACTGCACAAATAAGCTTGCTTTAATTACAGTCCAAAATATCTGTCACTGATAGAAGCAAACACAGCAAAGCTAATAAGATGCGTTTGTACATAGGGAATTAGGCCAGATTGAAATGTTTTTTGTTGTGTTTTTGTAATTATTAAAGCGAATCTATTAGGCAAAATCAACTTTTCAGAGCTTTTAAGCATATTATAGTTGTTTCCCCTCACCACGTATTCACCCGAAGTTGTATTTGGAGCGATTCGTGCGTGTTTCAGCAATCTTTAATCACTTATTTTCAAGACGCCATTTGCCGATCAACTCCTGTTTTCACCGCCGCCGGCACACGCCCACTGCTCTCTACTTATTCATTCTCCAATTTTATTTCTTAATCAGTGATACGCGTAGGATTCAGCAGTGTTGCATAGTCATTTTGGTACATTTTATTTTTTAAATCCGCAGCTCACTAGTGTGATCTGCAGCTACACATAGGAGGTGCCAACAGCTGCGCGACTCTTTGTTGTGACGGTGTTTACGGTGACTTCAGCTCCCACTGGGCACCACAGTTTTCTAACGTGGAAGCTAGCGGACTTTTTTCTTTTATTAAGTCGTTTTAGATGAATATTGAGATTTAAAATGTCCAAATTATGACATAGTGATCCAAAAGTGTCATAAATTATAAATGTATAGCAGACACAAGCACAATAGGTCTTCTGTAATAAAAGAGGTGGAAAAAAGCGATCTATCCTATCAATCCATTTCTAAACAATAGCACTGGTAGAATTTGTAGTTTTACTTCCATGCAGTATAAATCAAGATCACATTTTTCACATAAAGAGATTGCATAAAAGAATATATGTACTTCACCCACTATAAGATTTTGCAAATACAATGACAATGCGACAGGAGCTCAGTTGGTAGAGCGTTTATCCACTGATCTGAAGTTTGGCGGTTCGAATCCCGTTCTCGACATAAAGATCATTGGTAGGGCGATCAGATCCACTGACCTACAGGTTGGCGGCGCAATTCCACTCCCACCGATGAACGCTGTCGTTGTGTTCTTGGGCAAGACACTTAACCTGCCTCGCCCCCAGTGTCCTGGTTCCTTGATGTGAAGTACTTTGAATGCCTTGAAAGTCAGAAAGGGCTTTACAAATGGTTATATTTACCATTTACCACTTAGGTAAATGGTTATATTTACCATTTACCTAAGTGGAACTAATTAAAGTGGGTAATTTCACTTATAAATTCATTGTGGTGAATAATTAGGATGTTCAGAATTCATAAGGTAAGAGACCAATAAATATGGCCCAATGTGAACAATTTAAAATGAACAAATGAAATAAATCAATGGAACTGTAGTACTGAGGAAGTTGTATCACAATAGCGAGGTAAACACGCTACTCACTTGAAATTGTACGCCAAATCCACCATCTAAAAACTACTCCATATTTAAAACATCTATTGTCCTTGCTTCACTTGTGTCATCTCGTCCAACCTATTGCTCCCCACATGTAACAACCATCAAGTGTTGCTAAGGGTTACAGAATAATCCACAGTGTTTCAAAGTCTCAGGTATTTTCAGACAAACTGCAGTGCGCGCTCCTCTGTCTCTGCCCGAGCTGTGGGAGACTTTTCCTCCTCCTGTCATTCGGTTTTATCTCTTTTCTCTGGCCGTAAAGAAAAAGTCAGCCCTCTCCTCCTCCGACTGTGTTTGGTATTCACCGAGTGTGCGCTGTCATCGGTGACAAAGTGTCGACCCGCCGCTGCCCTCTGCTTAGTGTAGGTACTTTTTAGAACATGCATTTTAAAGCTACTTCATGCAACATTGCTATTCTGGTGACACAAAGCACTATGGTAAAACAGACTGACCCCTGTGTGACCCCTTCATATGAATAGATCTTGTTACTGTTACTACTTCGGTTCATTTTGGTCCATTTTGTCAGTATAAACTTTTTTCTTATTATGTTGTTATGGTTTATGGGGACACAACCGATGACCTAAAAGAAAAACTGCATTGTGTATTAATAATCACAACTTACGGATCCACCTGGTTGTTTCCATGGTTACTGCTTTTGCTTGAATGTTCTACAGTATGACATTAGACACCGTTAAGTCAAGCAGGTGACGCAACTAGTGCAAGTTACAGGTCAGATCTGTGGAGAGGTGACTGTTTTTTTTAGCACTTGTATGACAACATTTGTGATTTTAATTTTCAAAAATCAACTAAAACAACTTAAACTTAGATTTTGATTTTATTGCTCATTTGTAGAAATTTGTTGCAATTCATAATTCATTCATAGTAAACTATTTTCAGACCATTATTTTAAAGAGGGAGTATTACGCAAAATCACTCACTTTCTACCATGTTATAACGTTGCTCCCTCATCAAAAACATGCCTGAAGAGGTTTTAAATGTCATCCATGCATGTTTGAGTAATTTAGCGATCTCTCCTGGGCCCTATTCGAACCCCCTTTATGGTTAGCTGTAGCTGTGCTCTGAAGGGGGAGTGGCTTAACACAGGGAGCGAAGGGAAGGGAAACTCAGCGCATCAAAAACGAAAGGTAAACGTCTAAAACATGTTAGCACATTGTTTTTGGCGAATATAGCATTTTCAAAACAATAAAAGGTAACATGGTGATCTAAACAGGTTACGTGTTAGCGGTTAATACCCCATAAAAGTAAAATACCCCCTCTTTAAAGTTCAAAACTGCACACACATATCATATCTCTCTCCATCTAAAGAGCTTATCCCTCCCTCAGATCCAGTGTTTGGTATTGTCAGAGTGCTAAGCCTCCTCTGGTCCTTGTGATAGACCCGACCTGCTGCTGTCGGCCGTCTTTAGGGGGTCGTGTTGAGGACAGGACCCTCGGCACGGCCCCCGATCAACAACAGGACAGATATAGAGCAATACTAAATACTGTTAATACACTAAGTGAGAACTGTGCCTGACTCATATTTTGCATAATCGTTCAGGCCCCTAAAGGGTGATCTCACAACTATTAGCATACGGGCTAGCACTATTGTTTTTCTTGTTTAGATTTAGGTCTGACAATGGAGTTATAAATAGTAGATACATAGATAGATAAGGCTCCCATTCCTGTTCAAAGATAGATTGTGTTTGAACAGGACTGGGGGCCTTGGACATCAGAAACTGTAAACAACAGGTGTGTCCGTTTCAGTATAGTTAGCTCCTCCCTTCAGATAGATTTAAGGCAGTGTCCTCCAGTGATCTGAAGAAGCCGAAGAATGTTTTATTGTTTGGAAAATGCTGTATTCACCCAAAACAATGTATTAACTTGTTTTATAAGTTGCACTTTCGTTTTTGACGCTCTGAGACTCCCCTCCCTTCGCTCCCTGTGTAAAGTCACACCCCTTCAGAGCGTTACCACAACACAGTCAACGTGCATCCTGCTAATGAAACTACTGCATATTGCATCAGGTTTGTCAAGTTGTTGTGCACTGTTTTGTATCATGTTTTTGGATATTTATGGAGAATTGTTTTGTGGGAGCACGGATGACATGGTAGAAAGCTAAAAACAAAAAAAAAATGATTTCGCATAGTACCTCCTTTTAACAATACTGACCAACGATGCACATGATTTAAAGGTACATTATGTAACTTTCTTGAGGTGGCCTGTCACTTTCCATGGAAACAAAGTTAGAAAGCTAAAAAAATTGATTTAGCATAATACCTCCTTTTAACAATACTGACCAACAATGCACATGATTTAAAGGTACATTATGTAACTTTCTTGAGGTGGCCCGTCACTTTCCATGGAAGTTAACTATACAGCAGAAGGTAACTATAAGCTAGAACACTCTCCATGTGTTCTGGTTTGTGAAGACGCAAGCCCACTCAGAGTAAAGACACTTTTGTTTTTGTGTATTTTTAGCCTAAAAAGTTACATACTGTAACTTTAATTTTAAAAAAAAACACTATAAGAACACTGTTTTCCATGTTTTTCCATTATGTCATTTAAAAACAGCATGAATGCAGGGGGCCTTTATGAGTATTTTAAATCAAGACCAGGACCAAATACCAGTAGGGGGCGCGTATATACAAAATTCCCTTATTATGTTCCAGCGTCCCGGGACACTTCTCCTCATTCTGTCTCTAAAAACTGGTGATCCATCAGACTGACTCCATGATTACATCTAAATCTCCCTTATCACAAACAAATAAGCACAACAAGCATTTTAATGAGACAATTAGAGACGCTTCAAGGTTGTGTTCTAACCTCTCCCTCATGTTTTACTCTCGTCGTCACGGAGATAAGCAAATTCAGGCTTTTCATGCATCTCAAGTGGAACTGTCCAGAATTAGTCACGTTGACATTATTATAACAGTATTGTCTGATTGTTAAGATTCAATTTTATTTTATTTAGAGGTTAATGGTTCCAAAAATGTGACTGATAAAAAAAAATCTCAACTTCCTAATAGATGTACAACACAATAAATTAAAGCTGCACTTCTGTAACTTCTCTGGTGGAAGGTCTTTCCCCTGCTTGTCTCTATTGAGATGTTATAACTTTGCCTGGAAAGTTCCGCAGTATGGCATCGACCTTATCTATATACATGAAGACAAGCGGGTGGCAGAGCCTTCACCAACTTAAAATTTTGCTCTTTAACAATTAACCACTATCTTAAGAATCAAGAAACCAAGTTACAGGTCAGATCTGTGGAGAGGCTGTCCTACTCACAATAACAATGCATTCTTTTGCAATAAAAACGCCTGTACTTGAATAAATAAGCTCTAATGCCGTGCTGTAGAACATTCCAGGCAACAGAATTTCCATGGAGACAAGCAGGTAGAAAACCCCTTACTAGAAAAGTTCCACAGTGCACATTTAAACAGTTTAAAGTGTTTCTACTTACTTGCTTTGACCTATTTCTTATCCTTACATGCACCACACAAGGCCATGTTTCAAACCCGGGGGGACTATTTTCTTGTATGACGCAGCACGGTCGTCTGAAGTGCCTCCGCTGCCTCCAGGTGCGTATGAAAAACCAGGCTGTCGACTTAAAAAGGAAATCTTATGAGAGTTAGCAAAACCTGTCCATGTCTTGAAGCATATTTGTCGAGGCGGCTAATATTTTGGAACAGGTGCGTTTGTTTTTGTGCTGAGAAAAGCAGAAACTCTCGTATTTATAGACGTACAGATGCAAGCTAGGATTCATTAATTAACAAAGCTTCCACGGAGAGTTCTTCCACACAGTTTTGATGAAATGGGGCTGTGTAAAAACAAAAGTTGGAGTGAAGATGAGTTTTGGAGCTGGGAACATGCTCGCTACATGACTTTCGGCTTCGTTAGGTAAAAAGTTGTGATTACAAAGATATTTAGATAAACAGCGATCAGAGGGAATTTGGACCATAGACTGTGTAAAGAAGTGGACTAAGGGAGTGTGACGTCACCCACAGCGTTCGGCTCCAGTCAAATGAAGCTCATCGAGGCTAGAGCAGTTATAGGAGCGAAGTTGGAGCCAATCCTGAGCGAGGCTGTTGAAGTTAACGACCCTTCCCGCCCACACCACGGTTTAGCAGGGAGCAGGTGCTTAGCAACGCTGTCACTCAAACCTGTCGCTAAAGCTAGCAGGAGGGACCTCGGGGAAAGAAGGTGCTTGATTTGTCTGTTACTACTATGTTCATATCTTGATTTACGGACACAATAGTCAAATAAAAATAGAATCATGTAGAGCGGATTAATATGAACATTTTAAGACCAAAATGACAAGTCTGACAGCAGCAGTTACAGAGAGAGGGGCGACAGTTTTTTAATCGAAAGTGAATTGGAGCCAGAGTCGATGGAGCCAGAAGCGAGCCCATGCTAACTTCCTATTTGGAATGAAGCTAGCGGGTTAGCTATATCCATTTATACACTGCCTGGCCAAAAAAAAAGTCGCCACCTGGATTTAACTAAGCAAATAGGTTGGGGTTGCTGCAGTTGGTCAGGTCTAGGTTCAGCAACAGTTTGTGCTCAAAGAATGAGGTCAGCTGACCACCTGAATATACTGAATGACCAGGTTATTCCATCAATGGATTTTTTCTTCCCTGATGGCACGGGCATATTCCAAATTGTGAAAGAGTGGTTCAGGAGCATGGGACATCATTTTCACACATGGATTGGCCACCACAGAGTCCAGACCTTAACCTCATTGAGAATCTTTGGGATGTGCTGGAGAAGGCTTTGCTCAGCGGTCAGACTCTACCATCATCAATGCAAGATCTTGGTGAAAAATTAATGCAACACTAGATGGAAATAAATCTTGCGACATAGCAGAAGCTTATCGAAACAATGCCACAGCGAATGTGTGCCATAATCAAAGCTAAAGGCAGGTCAGACGAAATATTAGCCTGTGGGACCGTTTTTTTGGTGGCGCCTTTTTTTTTGGCCAGGCAGTGTATATACAGTCTATGATCTGGCTACAGGAACAATGTAGAGCTGTGGACGAAATGGGAGAAAAACAGGTTTCAATGGGAACTAACTTTATTAAAAGACAATCAGGGATTTTTTTCTTTTTACCTAAAGGTGCATTATGTAACTTTTCTGGTTAACGGTATCCCACCAGCTTGTCTCCATGTTATGTTATTGCTTTGCTTAGAGCATTCCACAGTACGGCGTTAGACTTAGCTATCAATTAAAAATGTTTTTACAGATTACAGGTGCATTTTTACTGTGAGCGTAAATATAGACGATAAATGATAATACGGAAACCAAACCATAAAGCAAAATAATCCCACAAAAAGTATTCTAAACGTACAAAAACATTAAAAAACATGAGCTGCAATAAATACATAACAGAATGCAACACTTAAATAGTTAGTTTGTGTCAATAATGAGTCATGGAAGTTCATAATTCGACCTTCTACAGCTCAAATCTCATCGCGGTACAGAAAGTTAACCAAGTATTTTCCATTAACACAAAAAAATATGCCCACGATAACTGTGATGTATCGAACGATAAGTTGATACAGCTATATGATTTCTCGTGACAGGCCTATGTGAGCGTGTCCGCCTCTCCACAAATCTGACTTGTATCTGTACCTGTCTCTTTGGCGATGAGTAAGTTTAATGACGTGCTGTGGAACATTCCAGTCAGTTAGCATAGATCATGTAGTTTATCAAGCGAATGCAAATGAATCAAACTTCTCACCTACTGAATCACGCAACCACACTTTGATTATAAGTTGGTAAAGAACATGGCTGGGTCAATATAAGTTGTTCTTCTTCCCAGCATTTTCAAGAAATGTGGTTTTCTGTTGATCAGAATATATACGTGAATGATCCTGTAACATTTTTCTTGGCACAAACTCGAAATAAAACGAATAAATCAATAAACCAGCCTAGCCTGATGTTGTTAGGTGATAGGGTAACTTATTTTGAATTGAAGAGACCTTGGAAAGCTGTTGTTCCAGGAATAGAACCAGAGCTTTCAATATTTCAGCACAGTTCACCTTCAAACCTACCACTTCAAGTCACAATTCACACTTTATTTATCTCAGTAGAGTTCTTGTTGTCTTTATGAAGCCTGCATGTACTCACAAGGATCATCATAAAAAAAAATATATACAATCTTTGAACACAAACCACAATGAAAAGACGGTAAACCAGCTGATCTGCATGTGATGGATGAAGAGACAGAGGCCCCATTGTGAACCGCTATTTCCGAGCAGTGTCAAATAAATGTTACAAATGGTTACCGCGGAGACGTTCAGAGCGGATATAACGGCCTGGTATGTGCATTACAGATTGCGGAGTGTATAATGTTCAACAACAATCGATAGAGAGAAATAACAAGGCTGGGGATGGGGGGCTTCGGGGGACGGCGAAGCCAGTCCACAAAATCAATCGGCGTCGAGCGTCCAAAACGAGATTCAAATAAGACAAATGACCTCCTATACGCAATTAGTTATGATTCATTTGGCTCGATAATGTTTTAATTATCATCTAGATAAAGTCATGCATTGTGTAGCTGTGTGCGTCGTGAGGCGATTGGTAACGGCATTAAAACCGGACTGCCTCTGTGTTTAAAATGATAATATTTGTGAGTTAATGCCTTTTATGCTAATGGTGGCTCTAGACAGTGGACAGGGACCTTGAGGTTGGATTGAGGGGAGATTCAAAGTAATAGCGACACCGGCTCAGTTGGTAGAGTGTCCACTGATCTGAAGGCTGGCGGTTCGAATCCCGCTCTCGACGTAAACATTATTGGTTGAGTGGTCGGATACACTAACCCCGAGGTTGGCGACGCGATTCCAGCGACCACAGATGAAAGCTGTTGTTGTGTTCTTGGGCAAGACACTTCACTCACCTCGCTCCCAGTGTCTGCGTACACAGGTGTTTGAATGTGTGCGTGAATGGGTGAGGGTTCCTTGATGTAAAGCGTTTTGAGAACCTCAAAGGTGGAAAAGTGCTGTATAAAAATGTGACCGATTACCATATTATGACATGGAAGAGTAATGAAGAGTAAGACAGATGAAATGTTGGTCTATGTTGTGTTTTAGATGGACCCCTCAAATCAAGCTTGGTTGCACAGTTTATAAAAATGTTAATTCTAAATCCCAGTGTGGCAAGCCTGGTTATATATTTATGTAATATAAATATAACAACATAGAAAAAATAAATAATAGATTTCTACGTAGGTTCCATCTCAAACAAAACGTAATTCTGTGAACTGAAGATGTTTTGCCACTCATCTAAGTAACTTCTTCAGTTCTAACAAGGTTCTGTAAGTCACTGCCTTATACCTGTCTGAAGGGAGGAGCTCACTAAAGTGAAACTAACACATCCTGGTTATTTACAGTGCATTGTGTTGGTTTCATTGTAGTTAGCTCCTCCCTTCAGACAGATATAATAAGGCAGTACCTTCACAGAACCCTGTCAGAACTGAAGAAGCTGCTTGGATGAGTGGTGAAATGTATTTACAGTTGACAGGATTCGTTTTCCTTTCGCGATCTTGGAGAACTCAAGTCTAGTGCGTACCATGGTGAGGTATATGTGAGGAAGTCAGCAGCACTCGGTGAAGGACACTGATAAACACTGAGGGGCGATAGGCAAATCCTTGTTGACACTTATACACTTTATTTAAAATGCTGTCTCCATTCACACAGTGTTACATTCTTTGACACAATGTTCAAATTAAACTGGTCATCAGGAATATCACATGGTTCCAAGTGAAATCATTTACGAGATTTACCTGTACTTAAATGCAGGGTAAAGTTTGCAAACATTTAATATGGCAGGGACTGAATAAGGCAATAGTGATCCATAACAAAGTCTTTACAAACTCCAATTAAAGGTCTAAAAACATCTCAAAAAACATCTAGATTGTTTGATTTATATAACTGGTTTCAAGATAATTCATGATATTTTTTTCTCGCCCCAGTGACTGACAATTTAGCTCGTGTATTGAAAGGCAGAAAGACCTTTAAACAGGTAAAATTTTGCAAGTAAATAGCCAAAGCTACTCAAAGTAGGATACAGTATTTTAATGACTATTTGCAGTGAGGTCTACTACACGACCCAGTTAGTCGAGAATTAAACACACAAGGTCTTTGCTCTAGGGCAGGAAAACTAATCTCTCTGCCGCTGTATTATTCCCATACAACACTATTGCAACTTGAATTCAGTTTTGCGATTACACCTACGCATTTGACTTGTTCAGTGTTTTTCAGTCCAGAACATGCTATAATCTGATCCATAGCCTGGAACATTCTCTGGGACACAGGGAAAATGAGCAGTTCAAAACACAACAGCAGCTGTTCAGCTTCTTCTATTTCCTCTTGTTGCATTTGACCCAGGTTGGAGCTTGAATGTGGGCTGTGTGCTAAACTGCCCATTTTAAAAACAGCGAATGCAACGTGTGTGTGTCACTGGAAAAATATGAATGTTTATGGGTAAATTGACTTAAATTTGGAATATTAATCTTTATTTGAGAAGTTTTGACTAAGTTAGCTTCCACTGATTATGACAAAGTACAGCTTATTTAACTTATTTCATTACATTCCCATCTGGTTCCACAGTAATTAAAGTTTGACATAAGAAAAATACATTTGCCAATTATATGTGTAGATTGTAATAAATGAAAAAAAAATTATAATAATTTGCTTACCCTATTTGAAATAAATTTAAGATTTAATTAGCATAAACAGACAACTCAGTTTTGAAAAATTCTCAAAACATTTTTTTTCTCTCTCTTTTCGATCAATACTGTGAATAACGGTGTGTGAATAAAAGAGGGATGGTATATTTTTTTTCTTCAACTTGACATCAGAAAAGTCTCAAAACAGGTGAAATTATTCATATATCCATCAAATAAGTACATCTGGACTGCCATGCCTTTGCAAATTAAGATTAAAGGTACACTGTGTAACTTTTCTGGTGGAGGGTCTGCACCTGCTTGTCTCCGTGGAGATGTTATTGGTTTGCCGTGGTGCATGAAGTACTCAATTTTGTTACTTAAGTAAAAGTATAGATACAGACGCAAAAAGATGTACCACATGAAAAAAAGTCAACTTAACTAAAAGTATTTAAGTGCCCGTTTAAAAATGTACTTTAAGAGTAAAGAGTAAAAGTTATTCACACAAATGCTGTTAATTTGTGTTGTGTTTGTGTGTTAAATGTAGTGATATTGATGAAAAATTATACATATTTTGACCAACAGTAACAATACGAATCAATTTCTTAATTTTTCATATGAATTTTGTGTATTTATTTTTGTTTGCTCGAAGCCGAAGCTTGAACTTGAAAACTTTAGCCGGGACGTTACCATGAACATGGTAAAAATCATATGAAAAGTACTCTTTACTTTTCAGTCCAGTTCAAAAATGTAGTGAAGTAAAAAGTACAGATACCTGCTGTAGTGAAGTAAAAGTAAAAAGTATCCACTGTAAAATTTAGTTTAGCACAGTACAGATACCTAAAAATTCAACTTACGTACAGTACTTTACTACTTGTACTCCATTACCTTCCACCACTGTTGGTTTGTGTGGAATGTAGCAGTACTTCTTCAATTGCAATTGCTGGATTCTGATTACACCACCTGCTAGAGATAAGTTTAAAGCCGCACTGTGCAGCATTCCAGGCAAAGTAATAACGTCCCCATGGAGACGAGCAGGTGGCAGACGCTCATAGGGCACCTCATAATTGCAACTCGTTTGGATATTCCCTTCTTGCATTGTGGAACAAAAATAAAATACAAAAATATATAACGCTGCGAGGAAAGTTGGGATAAAACAAAGTAAAGAACATCTTGAATCATTAGGGAAGCCGTGTGCAACTCCCCAAGGCTCCTGGTGCGGCTTTTGTTTAGATCAACACCATTACACAACAACGAGAAAAACAGCTACGAATACTCGACAATAACATCAAACTGTGCTATAGAGAAACAAGAGAGAGTCCGCGCCGATATACGTTATGGTTCATTTCAGTCACAGCCAACCACACATTAGAACACACTGTTAAGCCCGCGATGTAACTGCCCCCCTGCCACCCCTCTGTCTCTGCTTCATCAACAACTCAATGGGAAATCCAGGTGGAGGGGGGAGGAGCAAACAACGACTCGGAATGGGCAAATATAAACAGTACATTTCTGTCCCCAAACCTGAAAAGTCAATGATAAAATGCAAATCTCCACTTTGTTTGCGGCGTTGAACGCAGTTTTTCAAGTGTTTTTTTTTCAAAGCAATGCGAATGGATGCGGTCCGATGATGTAGAACAAACAGTAGTCCACAAGAGGGCGCCATGACGTGACACAAGTTCAATGAAGGCCGTTTTCCGAATACGATTGGCGATTGGATTTGTACAGTTCAATACAAAATACGAAACGATACTCCGCACGTTGTCACAGATTGCGAAAGCAGAAAAAGACGACGATGTAGCGTAAGCGGCAACAGTTCTCTTGATTTGCTTCGATTTTTTGAATTTATTTAAACCTTTTGCCTGACAACAATTATATCCATCCCAATGATACAGCACGGTTACACAACAAAACATTCCCGTTAGCTTTAGTCACTCTCCTGATAAGATGAGGCTACACATATCGATGCTAAGTTTGTTGATTATTGAGCTTGTAGCCAATGGTGACAAATCCGGCGCCTCATTTCGTGCACTTTTCAAGTCTTGTATCCTATATCTACATTCCTCCATTTTCCAAATTCGCTCACACGTAAATTGCAGTCCGTGATATCACCGAACCATCTCTTTGCGACTCCATATCGTCATCGAGGTAGACATCCAACTCCTCTTCCTCATTACGCCCCCTGTGAGCGATGGGATAGGCCGGTTGCATCGAGGTCCCGCCCCCCCGCATGCCTCCGAACCTATCAAATTGCTCCTCTTCGTCCATGCTGTCATCCAATGCGAACTTCCTCCTCTCCGCTTCGTCCATCTCATTGGTTAGGAGAATATTGGCGGGATTTGGGGGTACGTGGTGATGAAGATGATGGTGGTTTTCGGTTAGCGTTCCTGTAGCATCGCACCCCTCTCTGTACGTATACATAGGTCCGTTATTATTCCCTGTACCGTTTTTATTGCTACTCCCGCTTCCTGATTGGCTGAAAAGGAGCCTCGCTTTGTTGCCGTAATCGCCGCCATTGCTGCCGCCGCTTCCGGTTGCTATGGAGTCCCCGCTGCTCGGATACCCTCGTCTCTGTTGCCGGCGGCTACGGGTCAGGAGCACGGCGACCAGGGCGATGACCAATAGGAGCGCGAGGAGGGAGCCGATGACCGCCCCCGCCACCACGCCTGCGCTGGATTGGTCCTCGAGGGATTCTGCACAGAGGGGGGAGGGGTGTGGAGCGGGGGGACAGGTGGGAGAGAAGAACAGTTTTGCTCATTTTGAGGGCAATAGTTCAATACAGGACAACTACAATTACTACTATTGTTTATAAAAAGGGGACATTCGAAGTTGCTAATTTGCTAATGCTAACAGGTTTTGCTCATTTTGGGCTCAATGTAGTTCAGTACAGGACACCTACTATTACTACTACGCTTTTAAAAAGAGACATTTTAACTTGTATTGTGTCGTGTGTGTGTGTGTGTGTGTGTGTATGTATGTGTCAACCTTTTGCATTGTCTATCCACTATGAAGCTAAAATGCTAACTCTCAAGAACAAGCTTTGCTAATTTTAGGGGAACTTGTTCAAGATAGGACAATTGCTATAACTACTAGATTTAAAATAGGTGAAAGGGACATTCTAAGTTGTATTTTGTTGAATTTCGTGTGTTTGTGTGAACCTTTTGCATTGTCTAACCATTATGAAGCTAAAAATGCTAACTCTCAATAAAAGGTTTTGCTAATTTTAGGGGAAATAGTTCAAGATAGGACAATTGCTATTAGGCTACTACTATTTATAATTGGGAAAAGGGACATTCTAAGTTGTATTCTGGTGTATTTTTTGTGTCTGCGTGAACCTTTTTCATTGTCTAACCAATATAAAGCTAAAAAGGCTAATTCTCTATAACAAGCTTTGCTAATTTAGGGGAAATTGTTCAAGATAGGACAATTGCTATTGCTACTATTTATAATGGGTGACAGGGACATTCTAAATTGTATTTTGGTGTATTTTTGTGTATCTGAGTTAACCTTTTGTATTATTTAATGAATATAAAGCTAAAAATACTAACTTAATTAAACAACAAAACATTCAAATTAAAAAACAACACATTTGCTCTCCTATCTGTAGGCCTTATCTTGCATTAGCATTAGCATTTAAAAAAGACTAAAATTCTATAGTCACACAAAAATGAAATTAATTTACTTATTGACTTGACAGAGACACTATGTGAGTTTTTTTGTGGATGGCCCAGAACTTTCTTTTCTCCAAGTTAACGCTTTGTCTAGAATGTTCCACAGTATGGCATAACACTAATCTATCTCCGCGGAGATAAGCAGGCAAAGCCACCTTTTGGCAATAAAAACATCATAACTCATAAATAAACTCACAAATTAATAAACGCACGATAGATAAGATTAATGCCATACTGTGGAACATTCCAGGCAAAGTAATAATAAGCCAAAAAAAGTCTATCTCAAAACTATTTCATAATTTGACGACATCCTTTTCTGTGCAACTGTGTTTAATCTATCTTAGTAAAGTCTTTTGTCCTTGAGTGCTAAGTAAATTTATTCCTTTCATTTTAAACAAAGCGCTAAAGCTAATCCACTAAAGGCGTAGAATAGCATTAGAGGCTGTTTTAAAAGGAAGTTTTTGTGTTTGGGGTTATGCGTCTTTCTTATATGTTCAGTAAATTCAAAATCCTATTGAGTTTACTCCTTTTATAATGTTTCCGCTGTGTAATCCATTGGTGAGGTGTAGTTTTTGCTGGGATCAGGCCAAATTTGACTTTCTCTCCACAAAAAATGTTTTTAAAATCGTTCATCCAAATTTTTACATTTTTTGTCCCCTCCCCCGTGTCCAGCTGACGACAGACCGCAAAGCAACGGTCCGGTTTCAAGTTGGTGTGAGCCACAAGTTTGCCACCTCTCCACGCTTGTTTCATTGGAGGATTGAAACAAAAATGAAGTTTAAAAGCAGGTTTAGTAGCACAAACGCACACAGACACACAGCAGATCAGAGCAGAGGTTATTGGAGAAAGAAAAACAACAACTCCATAACAGAGCCACAGTTCACAAGCCTCCACCTCCACCTTTTGTGCCCACGGCCTCTTATTGATTCTTTGATTGGCTGTAAGTCTCTCCAAAAGCATTGTTCTTTTTGTACTCAAAATCGGTTTCACAATTTTCTTTCACTCCATTCGGTGTCAGTGAGCTACTTCTGGAGCCACAGTTGCCATGGTGCAGACAGACAAAGAAATGGAAGCTATTCTGTGCATACGGCGCTCTTCATACGTGCACATTCCGGCGGCTCAGAGTTAGAATTATTTGCAAAGATTACAGTTTCATTCACTCACTCTTTCACTTGTCATTCTTAGTGTTGGTGAGGGACTTCTGTAGCCACAGCTGCCCTGACAGAAGTGTGGCTGCCAATGTGCGCCATCGTCCACCGTAACCAATGCTTAATGCGCTGTCCTAATTTAAATCAATCAATCAATTGCTCGCAGACCACATTCTCACATAGGCAAGACATTTTATGGTGTGTTCACAGCTGAGGGAAGTGTGGAATTGTTTTGGTCGTCTTAGTCCTGGTTTAGTCTTGTTCTACTCATACACTGTACAAAGAAGTGGACTAAGGGAGTGTGACGTCGTTCGGCTCCGGTCAAATGAAGCTCATCGAGGCTAGGAGAGGGTCACAGGGGCGAATCTGGGGCCAAGTTGCATATTAGGAACCTGACCGCGAGTATCATAGCAACCAAAGAGCCAATTTGTTACTTTCCACCACTGGTCACTACGTATGACTGCATTGTCCCTGTCAAATAAATAAATAAATACGTAGATAAAATAAAAATTCAAATTGAGGTGGTGTGTTTGCAAGTTCGAAAGCACCCTTAAGTGTCTTGCCGAAGGATACAACAACACAGTACTATTGTCAAGAAGCAGGAAACCAAGCGCCAACGTTCAGGTGTTAATACTCGTTTATTTGACCATACTCCTCCTTACTCAAGTACATATTCTGTAGTAAACTGTATAACTCCTGACTGTGCATGTACTGACAGGAGCCTGTAAACTGTGTATCAGTTTGTCTAATGAACGGGTTGTAAAAAATAACCTTTCTTGTAAAACTATTCATGTCCCTCCCATCTTCACCCCTGTGTCCTCTGCCTCATAATTACACATATTATCTCCATCTTCAAACGCCTCTTTGCAGTCGACTGTTCGATCCACAGGTTAGACGGACCGCCCACTACGAGCCCAAGCCCCGCCCACTGGTCAAGAGCCTATAGGTGAAGGTGAATGTAGACAGAGCCATGATATAGTGCACTGGAATAGAGCGAGAGAGAGAGATAAACAGAGGGAACAGAGTGAGGGAGGGGATGGAGAGAGAGCGTAAAGGAAGGGAGAGAACAGACGGGGGAGGGGAGAGAGAGAGGAGGGAGGGAGGGACCAAATGAAAGAGTGAGGGGGCGAGAGAGGAGTGAGAGA
>KN486213.1:45744-67589 GCA_000787095.1 Periophthalmodon schlosseri | reverse complement strand
GGGAAAGAGAGAGAGAAGAGGAGGAGATAGAGGAAGAGAGAGAGAGGGTAGAGAGAGAATAATAGGGAGGGAGAAAAGGAGAGAGAGAAAAATGAGGCCAGAAGAGAAAGTGGAAAGAGAGAGAAAAAGGTAGAGAGGGATATATAGAGAGAGAAGGAAGAAAAACATGACATAGACAAGGATAAAGAGAGGTAAAGGCATAGAGAAAGAGAGAGTCAGTGAGGGAGGTAGAGAATGAGTGTGTAAGAGAGAGAGACAGAAAAACAGTGTGAGAGAGAGAGAAAAGAGTGTGAGAGAAACAGAGCAAGAGACAGAAAACAAGTGTGTGAGAGAGAAACAGAGAGAGACAGAAAAAGAGTATGTGTGAGAGAGAAACAGAGAGAGAGACACACACAGAAAAGGAATGAGTAAGCAAAACAGAGAGAGAGAGAGAGAGAGAGAAAAGGGGTGAGAGAGAGAGACAGAAAAAATTGTGTGTGTGTATGTGTGTGTGTGTGAGAGAGAGAGAGAAAGAGAGAGAAAGAGAAAGAGGGTGAGAGAGAGAGACAAAAATACAGTGTGTGTGTGTGTGTGTGTGTGTGTGAGAGAGAGAGAGAAAGAGAGAGAAAGAGAAAGAGGGTGAGAGAGAGAGACAAAAATACAGTGTGTGTGTGTGTGTGTGTGTGTGTGAGAGAGAGAGAGAGAGAGAAACAAAACGAGACAGAAAAAGAGTGGGTGAGAGAAAAAAACAGAGGTGACAGAAAAAGAGTGTGTGAGAGACAAAGAAAGAGAGAGACAGGCACAATTGTTATAAAATAGTGGTTGGTGGGCGTCCTTATTTGAGGTGATGCTGAAGCATTAAGAAGCTCAGTGATGTCTGTCAGAGCAGAGACAGGACCCTATCGCTCTGAGTATTACTGTCATGTACACAGCAGATTATGGAGAGAGAGAGGAAACAGACAGGGCACCTATGCAACGGAACACTTACTGTGGGGGGGGAAGCGCTGTGACGAGGGGGGCAAATGTTTAGCTATTTTGAAATGATCCAACTACATATGAGCAAACAACATATCAACATTTTAGGTATTTTGAAATTAAAGCAGACATATTATGCAAAATCGACTCTTCAGAGCTTTTAACCACGTTGTAGTCGTTTCCCCGTCTCATTTACCCTCTCAAAGTTGTATGTGTAGTGATTCGTGCATGTTTGAACAATCTTTAAGCACATTTTCAAGAAGCCATATTGCCGATCAACTCCCGTTTTCACCGCCACCGGCAGACGCCCACTGCTCTCTACTTACTTCTCAACTTAATCGGTGATACGCGTGTGGTTTGGGAGCCTTGTGTAGTAATTTTGGTACAAATGAAAAAAATCCACGGCTCGTTGGATCGCGCATGATCTGTTACTATCCATCGGAGGTGCCGACAACTTCACAGATCCTTGTTGTGATGACATTTGCGGTGATGTCAGCTCCCATTGGACACCGCAGTTTTCTAACGCGGAAGTCAGTTGACTAGTTTCTTTTATTAATTCATTTTATGTAAATATTACAATTTAAAAGGTGCAAATTATAACATAAGGATTGACGGATGTCACAGATTATAACTATACAACAGACACAAGCACAATAGGGCTTCTTTAAGTAATCTTCTGGCTTTGACTCGGGTCAAATTGTTGAAAAAAAACCAAAACAGAACAGCTAAGAAAATACTGACTATACTTACTAACAATAAAGAAATTGCAATTTTTATCCAACCAAAATAAAAAATACATATAACACATATAGCACTCATATTGCCACAAGTGGTACTTAAATACCTACCACTACTTTTACTTCTAATTCATCTAATAAAAAAGTGAATACAAGCCTCACAGTTTTCGCATGTTATAAGTTCATAAAAGTTGGACATATGCTATACTCTAGATTTATATGAAGTAGTTTATAAAGTAGTTTCCATGAGCTAATTATGTTGCCCAATGCAAAGGGAAAATGCACAGCTTTAACAATGCTTCATTTATAATAAAAGACTTATGCAATCAGTGGGTCAGGCCTGTAGAACAGTGTGTCTTCTCTGCAAGTAAAAAGTTTTTTTCTTCACTATTTGAGAAAAAGACTAAAATATAAAGTATTATATAAATAGGACTGTCAAAATGGCAGGAGAATGAATAAACTGAGTTGCACCAGAAACTAAAACTTGAAAATAAACATTTTTTTAACTATTAATACAGTGTTAAATGGAGTGGATTAACACAAATACTGTTGTTCATGGGATTTTTTACACTAAATAAATTGGCATTGATTGAAATGGAGGAACATACAAGTACATTTATGTATGGAGCAGGTACATTTATGTTTGGTTATAATGATAAGCTAAACATTGTGTCAGTGGCAATACTCTGGTCCTAAACATGGTTTATAGATAAATCCTTATAATCCTGCAGCATCTAAACATATAGAGACATTTTAGATATAATTCACACTTGAGAATTAATTTATGTAAATGACTTGAGCACATTCATCACAGCACCTGTAGATTATGCGGCACTACACAGACTCAGGTGTTAATAATGAAAATGTGAGGTGCAAAACAACTCAACGCATTTCAATGTATGTTTGATCTGAGTGTTCACAGCCTTTCGAATTATTCAGTTTATAAGTGCTTTTCAAACTTACAGAGGCCAGAGCAAAGTTTAGCTGTCACAGTAATGCTAACAACAACTAGCATGCTAACCAGTGTTACTATTCGATGCAGACAGCACACAAAGGCCACATTTTCACCCTATAAGAGCTGTATGGGGGCAAAGTTTACTTTACATGAAAAAAAAAATCTAAACCAGGGCAAACGCCGTACTAATTCAGGACTAATTTAGGACTAAACTAGAAAAAAACAACATTGAAGTCGGGTGCAAGTTCACATATGAGCGTATCTTCCCCTGTTCTACACTGTAAACATATGGGCCAGTGTAAGTACTGCAGTCCGTTGTAAAGGTGTAATTAATGCAATGATAATGAGAGGGCTTCCACACAGCTCCAAACATCATCAGTCACTATTACAGCGCAAACACACAGAGCCGGCCTCGCTGCATAACTAATACATGATTTATGGGTTTTATCGGCACACACACTCATCCATGTGCTGCTATCTCTGAGGGGACACAGCTCCAGTTGTTGCTGTAAGCTGTACTCAGGCCCTAGTTGGTTACATTTCGCCTCGTCGATTAGAGTTAATTTCCACCGCCATGTTTTGTTTTGGTTTGTTTGGGCGCTTTGTTCCTGTCCA
Organism: Periophthalmodon schlosseri; assembly: GCA_000787095.1. Taxonomy (NCBI): domain Eukaryota; kingdom Metazoa; phylum Chordata; class Actinopteri; order Gobiiformes; family Gobiidae; genus Periophthalmodon; species Periophthalmodon schlosseri. Next base: position 64,328 of record KN486213.1, on the reverse strand, counting down.
AGCCACAATGCTGCCACGTGATTGGTCCACACTATCTCTTATTTAGCGTCACATTATTTGCTCCACAGCGTTTTTAAACTTCATACACCTTCATCAGAATAATTTGGATAATTTCAGTTGCTAATCTCTTCTGAACAAAAGGTAAAAGGTAGCTGTTAACTTGAAAACTACCGCTTTATGACATCACAAGGTGGAACGGAGCATTTTGAGCTCTGGAGATGTAGCCAGACTAATAATAAATGGTGACTCAAACGTGTGTGAATGAAACAAAACACAACCCTGAGTATGTTTCTGAGGAGGTAACAACATTCTAACATGGCTTAAAGCTCACAAGAGTCATTTCTCCGTAATATAGGACCTTTAAATTCATAATCCTATCCTCCCACACTGTTCCCAAAGAAAACCGCTTTCCTTGTGAAACACTGGAAACACATTCAAATTTAATCACCACAAAAGCCTTACCATGTAACATCTGCAGCTCAAATCACACTTTGCCTAATTGCTCCGTGTCTATTCAATGAACCCTGATTATCCTGGTCGTACAACGCATCCGTTCATCCAAAAAACACAAAATTGTTCACACCCCATCTGCACCACACTGCTGTTTTCCCAAATTCAATCATTTCGTTACGCCGCCTGTCAACCGTGCTGCAAAAAACACCAAATTTATCTCCAAAATCCTAATTCTGAATTTTAATCTGGCATCTCATCTCCTGCTGTCATCAGGGAGGGTTACAAGAGCACAGCGGTGACAAGAATAGGCTAAAATAAAAAGGGAAGCTAACTTGTAAATGTCTGGAAACGGCACAGACACAAAAACGTGCAAGTGACTGTAAAAACGCGTCTTGTTTTTTTCGTTTTTGGCTTTTCGTTTTTGGCCCATTGAACGGCAGCCACCCCGGAGATTTGCTTGAATTTTAAAATGATGCTTTCTGACACAGTGCAAGCAGATGGGAGAGGACTCAAAGAGCACGCAGCCAGACGGAAGGAGAGAGACAAGGAGGGAAAAGATAGAAGCCAGTGCATTAAAAAGAAAGAAAGATATTAAAGGCGCGCTATGGGACTATTCTAGTGGGGGGGTCCGCCACCTGCTCATCTCCATGGAAATGTTATTACTTTGTGGGGTTTTCAAAAGTATTGAAAATCAGATACTAATCGATGCAGAAACTAGTATCCAAACTAGATACTCCTTTGAGCAGGTATCGATACTAAAAAAGTCACATTCACAAGACAGAAATGAACCTTTCCTGAATAGCTTTAGAATGACCTTGAGCTGTATCAGAACGAGTATAAGGCCACATACACTATTATACGCCAATGGACCACTATGGAAACTACTTGGATGACTGACGAATCATTCTCATCGTGAGGAATGGTTGTTTCTCCACGGATCTGACCTGTAACTTGGCCTGGTGGTGCAACCTGCTTAAATGCCATGCTGTGGAACATTCCAGGCAAAGCAATAACATCTGTAAGTAGTTGTCTAATTAATGTTTTACCCATAGATTGTACATAATAAATAAGAAGTGAGCATGGGCGCACTTTCGTCTCCACTGACTCTGACTTCAATCCACTTTCTATTAAGAAACTGTCACCCCTCCCTCCATAACTGCTGCTGTCCAGCTCGCCATTTGGCTCTTAAAATGTTCGTATTGCAGAAGGCTAAATCTCTTAAGTTTACACCAGAGTTGTACCATTTGGAGATGCTTCTCATTAATAATAAAGAGGAAAAACATTTTATATCTAGGTTTTATTCAGAAATATATTCCCTCGGTCTGGATAAATTGGCATGGTTAAGAAAATCTTTTGCTTAAATGTGAAATTTGTTCACAGCAATGGGACAAAATCCTAACCTTACCATCTAAAATCTCCATTTGTAATAGGTTTAAAGAATTGCAGTACAATATTTTGCATAATGTTATAATTTCTCCAAATATTTATAGTAAGTACAATGTGGGTACATCGCCAAATTGCCTTAAGTGTAAAACTCATGTGGGCTCGAGGTACCATTGCTTATGGGAATGTGCTCACATCCAAACATTTTGGAATAAGGTCTGTGCCAGTATTAGTAAAGCCACAGGTCAGCAGGTGGCAGGAAACCCAATGATGCGTTTACTTGGACATATTCCTCCTTCACTGGTACAAAATGAGTATATTTTGCTATTTTGTAAGTACATCCACATTTGAGGTTGATCTCACTAGCAACAGGTTTAATTGACAGCTTTGCTAAGTTTGTTTAGCAAGGAGTGGGTGGGAAGGGGCGTTACCTTCAACAGCCTCGGTCTGGATTGGCTCTTTGGTTACTATGATACTTGTGGTTGGAGTTCCAAACATGGAACACTGCTCCAAATTCGCCCATATAACCGCTCTGGCCTCGATGAGCTTCATTTGACTGGAGCCGAACGCTATGGGTGACGTCACACTCACTTAGTCCACTTCTTTACACAGTCTATGGTTTTACCTTAGGAAAACTGATAAGACTTAACTATTGTCCAGCATTATGTGGAAGCTCCTTGTTGATACATATACTACATACAAATCGTCATGAAGCACCAGAAAAGCTGCATAGTCCACCTTTAAAATGCGATCGCAGGTTGATGAGATTAATGATACAGTGTTGTCATGGCTCATTTACCTTGAGAGCTGATCAGAGCCTGGTTTTTATCGGCATTTCGTTCACAAAGGTTCACACAGGAGCAGGAGGTATGATGCAATGGAGCTCAACAGTGACCGCCCACCCCCTGATTCCCGAAGTAAATTTTTCATTTATTTTTCCCATAGACTTTCTAAAAATATATATATATATATGAAAAAGTCTGACAGTTTGCTCAAGGCTTATCAGCTGCACTACCAGTCAAACGTTTAGACAAAGCCTCTCATTTATTTTTACTACTTTCAACATTTTCTATACATACAGAAGACATCTAATAAAAGTTAAATAACTCCACAATATTTTTCAACAAAGCAAAGGGTTGATACTTTGAGGCTTTGAATAGAAAACATAAAAACAACCTTGCTACATAATTCCATATATCTTGCTTCATATATTTGATGTCTGCTGTATGTATAGAAAATGCAGAAAGTAGTAAAAAAAAAAAAAAAAACATTGAATGAGAAAGCTTTGACTGGTAGTGTATGTGGTAATTAATGACCACAAGACCTATAATTTATTTAAAATCTGTTTCTGAAACTTTATAATCCACTACGTGATTAAAGCATTTCACAGAATCGTTTTAAACACAACCGTATTATGGATATTAGTTCCCACGTGGCTGGTTAGCCTCCACGATGCCTTTGAACTCTTTGGATTTTTCAAAAAGTCTGTGGGAAAACTGAATGTAAAATGTACTTTCAGAACCGGAGCAGGCCGTCCCTGTTGAGCTCCATAGACTTGCATCTAAACACACTCATATTTACTGAGGCTAATCAAGTCCCTCTCATCTGCTGCCCTCCACCTGTTTTCTGAAATCTAGAAGACTCCCCGTGAAGCCCCCCATCCCTCCCCTCTCTCCTTTTCTCCTTGTCGTCTTGCTTCTCATCTCCCTCTCTTCTCTCTCCACTCCTCCTCTCCCCTTCACTGCCCTCTATCTCCTCTCTGTCTCCTCTCTCTCTCCTCCTTCTTTGCCCTTCTCTTTTCCTCTCATTCCCATCAGAATCTTATATCTAACTAAAGCCCAGGAGAGATCGCTAAATTACTCAAACATGCATGGATGACATCTAAAACCTCTTCAGGCATGTTTTTGACGAGGGAATGGTGCTATACTATGGTAGAAAACTCCAAAATGTAGATTTTGCTGAATATCCCTTCTTTATAAAAAAAAACAAAAAAACAAAAGCTAAACTTGCTTGCCTGCTTGTTTCCATGGAAATGTTGCTCCTTCGACTATAATATTCCACAGTATGGCATAAAACTTATCTATCTCCATGGAGAATGTTCCAAAGTATGGAACATTTGAGTTTAAAAGCTTCAACCAACACTTTTTTTTACGAGGGCTTTAGTAGCAGGCATGATCGCTGATTGGAATATCTTTTATTAGAAAAATCATTTGTATACAACTTTGTGACTCAGTACTTGAGGAATGCCAAACCTATATAAGCCCGAGTATAGACTTTTACGGAGTGCAGATTAAGTGTATGGTTGTAAAACACAGCAGTAAAAAGTACTCGGGGCCGGCCAACAGAAAGGGGCTATTGATTGTGACAACATCTTCACACCGACACCTGGGGAGAGTGCAGTCCTGAGTTATGACACAGGCCAGAGCTTAATGGGCTTTATGGGGCAGTAACAAGGGCATGGTTAAAATAGAGAAACAATAGACAGGTAATGTGGAGCTGGAGAGCTAATCCTTTTTAATAGAGGAGAGATTACAACTGGATGTATGCCCAGGCTGTGTAATTATAAGACCACATTCAAATACAACCATGTCATTTGTAATAATTTCATATAAAGTTCACATAAAACATAGATAGCAGTGTTATGGTAGGAATAAATAAAGTAACACTTTAGATTTTGCACTATCCCTGATACACTACCTCATTAAGATCACAGCAGGTTTATTCCTCCCACAACTGGGAATTTCAGTGTTCCAAGAGAATGGTCATAGTAAATGGTCACATTTTTATATAGCGCTTTTCCACCTTCAAGGCGCTCAAAGTGCTTTACATCAAGGAACCACTCACCCATTCACACACACATTCATACACAGTGTGGGCAGACACTGGGGGACGAGATGCCCAAGGACAAACTGACAGTATTCATCTGTGGGAGCTGGAATCGCACTATCAACCTGTGGGTCACTGGATCTGACCGCTCAACCAGTGACGTTTATGTTGAGAGCGGGATTCGAGCCGCCAACTGTCGGATCAGTGCATCTGACACTCCACCAACTGTCGCCCCCACCCCCCCAAAAAAAGTAATGCGCTTAACCATAATCTTAAGTACAATGTAATGGTATGTTATTTTACAGTGGGTAACATGATACATAAAGAGGGTAGTGTAAACTCAACTCAGGCGTGTCACTTTAAAGGACTCATGTTATGCTATTTCCTGAATGTTATAATGGTGTTTCCTCAACAAAAACATACTTTGAGTTTTATTTTTTTCATTCACACATGTCTAACACAAGCCCTGCATATTTAGGCTGTGTTAAATTAAAGGAGCACAAGGCCAAAACACTTCTTGTGACACAGGATGAACAGTTGGCGTCTAATGTGCATCAGATCAGAGTGTACCACAGAGCACAATGTCCTGTGATTTACCGCATCTGAGGTCAAACAGACGAGAAACAGTTGAACCACTGAAATACTGAAACTATGAGTGAAGAACCAAGAATGTCATAGTGGCCCCGCACCCGTATACATCTCACTCAGCCTATACGACACGTCCAAATGAGGTAAAGCACTATAGGTAAAGATTTCTGTAACAAGATGCAGACAGAATAATAATTAAGTGTTACTCAAACATGTGTGAATGAAACACAACACAACTCCAGGTATGTTTTTGAGACAGTAACACTGTAACATGGCTTAAATCTTACATGAGTCAATTTTGCTTGATATAGGACCTTTGAACAACTCATCTCAACAATACTTCTATTTGCACTGATAGTACATCAGTATATTTTATGTTTATGTGAGTAAAATTGAACTTTATTTGTTAAAAAGTATTTGATAAAACGGAAACTTGTCTTTATAGTTACTGCAGTAGGGATGAGTGTTTCAAAGTCTATTTTTTCCTAACACCTTATTGCTTGCATGCCTTTATTTCGTTTTATCATAGGTTATATTTCACTATTTTTATTAATTGATTTATGTTGCACCATAACGCCGAGGCAGGTTCCTAGTTTGTGAATTTTGTTCACTGACAATGGCAATAAATCGTATTCTGATTCTGATATAAAAAATAAAAGACAGGTAACTGCACATTTGCAATCAGCTAAAATTTCACAATGTCATCCAACAAATTCTTTCCTGTTGCTAACTTTGTCTATTTGATTATTCAAGCAGCAAGGAGGGGGGATTTTACTTCTATGGGGTATTAACTGTGAACACATAACATATTAGACCATCATGTTGCCTTTTATTGTTTAGAAAATGCTATATTTGCTCAGTTTCACTTTTGTTTTTAACGCTCTGAGCCCCCTTCCCGTTGCTCTCCGTGCTAAGTCACTTCCCCTTCAGAGCCTTATGCGAGATTACTCAAACATACATGGATGACATCTAAAACCTCTTCAGGCATGTTTTTGATGACGGAACAACGTTATAACATGGTAGAAAGCTAAAAAAAAAAGTCAAATTTGCATAAAAGTCAAATTTGCATCATACTTATTAGTCAATTACGTGCCTTGGTAAATGTGATTAAAAAAATACAGGGATCAAAAATTAAACTTTTGCCCACAAAACGCAAGGCAGCATCTCATATAGCTTTTGAAGACAGCTGAATTTCTATGACTAAAAATTTAAATGCCAAAAAAGCAGGAAATAGGCACCAATGTGTTTCATGCAAATTTGATCTAAACTATTTTAAAGCACTTTTGGTGAGTTGTCTGGCATACTTCCTGGCGAACGACGGATATTACGGGCACGGTCATGAAGCTAAATGGAAACCCAACACTCGGCTCCATTACATATTTAAAGTGTTGCGCAGAGGAAGGTCGAGCCATCGATCGGAGCAGGTGTTTACAGGACAGTGTGACTTTGACTGGGGAACGAGGGAGACTTGAGGAGAGCCTTGAGCATGTTGTAGCCATTATTCTTTTCATTAATTGATTCGTTTTTTTACGTTGCAAAAAGGCCAGTGAATGAGATTTATTTATTAAATTTGACCCAGACAAAGCTTAAGTGACGATAACCCGACGGAGTACATTTTTTTGGGATTTCACCAAAAAATGCTAAATGCACATATTCCCCGTGTCATTTTGAAGTCATTACTACTTTGTCTGAGTCATAAAACCTCTTCTCAGCAGGGGCGGCGCTAGACATTTTTGGTTGGAGGAGCTAAGGGGGTGCTAATGTCTTCAATGTGGGTGCTCACTTAACATGTTAATTTAGAGCCTTTTAACAACGGAGCGTAGCCGCCACCCCCTACCATGTTTGCTTTGCTGTTTTAAACAACTTGAAATGTAGTTAGCCCCCTGTAGTGATTTATAAAAGCTAATGTAGATTTTTTAATTTATTTATTTTTTTATTGTAGTCTCATTTTGAACATTTTTAGTCGAGGTTGGATGTGCTATGAAAGAGGGGTACAAATCTTTGGGGGAGCTATGGGGGTGCATTGACCATTTTGGAGGAGGCTAGTGCCCTTCCAAGCCACCCCCTGGAGCCGCCCCTACTTCTCAGCTCATGGGATGTTTTGGAGTCCAGATAAAAATGATTCAATTACTAAATTTGTTGGCGACTATTTCAGTAATCGATAAGTCTCCCCTGACTCTGTCCCCTCTCCTTTTCTCCCTGTTTTTTGACTCTCTTCATTCTCTCCTGCCTCTGTCTCCTGATCCTCATCCCCTCCTCTCCCTTCCCTTTGAATCTGCCTCTTTTCTCCACTCCCTCTGTTTCTCTCTTCATTCGTCTCTACTTTTTTTGAGTTCTCCTAACGTGTCAGGTTTTACAGTGTAGCAGTTACCATTTGAATGTACTTCACTTTCCTCTTATTCCATTCCTCTTCCTCTTATGTCATTTAGATTACGCTACCTGGAAATAGTCATGTTTATCATTAAAAGTAAGTTGCATTTATTCAACAAAGTAGCAAATTTGGCCACCCTTCAAGATAAGGTCCAAATTTGCAAAAAAAAAAAACCTCAAACAAACAAGCAAACAAACAAAAAAATAGCCTAGATCACGAAATTATCACGATCCATCCAGTTAGTAACCGTTTATCTGCCATTCGGGGGTAACTAAAGCCATGTGATGCTTCTGAGTCTTCACACTTCACTGTGATTGGTTAATTCCACTTGACAGGGCTGACCAGGGTGTGAGGAAGTATCTGTGTAATCTGTGTATCTGTAAAACTGATTTTAATAGAAAAGCACTGAATCTTGATCTAACTATCTCTCCAAAACAGCACATTGTCAAAAGATTAGATCACAATTACATTTTTATCACCATATCGCCCAGCCCTACTTCAAAATGTGTTATATCTGTGTGAGTATCATAAAACAGCTTTAACAAACCTTACAACACAGAGCAGGTGTTATCACAAACAACACTACATTCTGTTCTGCTGGGCACTTTACCTATACAAGTTAAATGTTGTATTGTATTCGTTGTACGCTCTTCAGTCACAAAACATAGTGAAAGCCACAGCAGAGATTTTATGAGGCTTTATTGAAAACGTTTCAAATGACCACGTCTGTTTCCACCTGCTGGACCAAGGTCTAAGCCTCTATTGATCGCTCCTCTAAGGGCTTTTATCCTTTTACTTCTTTCACTACGACTCAGATGCTTGTTTTTGCAAAATAATAATATTGTCCAGATCATAGTTTTTCACCAACGATTTACCAAAAACAAAAACAGCTGCATCTTTATAACGTTCTGTAGATTGCATTGAGCCCTTTGGTACCAGTGCCTAAACCTGTGGACAGTGGACACATACGAGTTTTTCTCATTCTCCGTATATGGACAGGCCACTAGCACTGATTAATGATTGGCTACAGATGCTGGGGTTTAGGTAGTGACGATTCAGATCAGAGAGTGTCCTTTTAACCAACTGGATTTCAGCATTGAAACTGGCAACCCAACTGAGGGACTCGTGTGATTGGATAATTGTCTTGAGAACCCAAACACTAAATTATAACATTAACAACTTGGCGCTTCAATTATGTCCAGTGTTTTTGTAATTTAAGGCTAAAGTATGTAACATTCTGGAGGTGGCACATCTCCTGCAGGATTTTTTGGAAATAGAAAGTTAAAACCATACTCCGGAACGTTCTCCATGGAGATAGATAGATTTTATGCCATACTGTGGAAGATTATAACAAAAGGAAAAACATTTCCATGGAAACAAGAAGGAGGAGGTCCAGTTTTTCAGTCAATAAAAACAACCAAAATGAAAAAAGAAAAGTCTATTTTTTGGCTAAAAAGTTACATATTGTGGCTTTAAGAATACATGAGCCCTATAACTGTTATTTAATGCGAACATGTTAGGTCAAGTTTTTGGAATTAAAATTAAAATCTTACATACAGTGCCTTTAAACTGCAACTCTAATGTGTCATGTTAAAACAGATTTTCATTCAACATTTTCCCTATGGTTTCACACGTGAACCACTGTTTAGCTCCTTTCACACAGTTACACATCCTGACATCTTGAAGTTTAATTATCCACAATTTCAAAGCGTTTCCGTGTAAGACGAGTGCTCTGACCTTAAACATTCCTGGATCACTGCTCGACTTGTTCGGCTGTCACACACACTGGATATATAGACACCACAATTAGCCCGTATGCTAGCTCCAGGTAGACTAGGTCCTCCTGTCTCCTCCGCATGCATCTCTGCTCTGGCTTAATTGCAGGAGATGTGCAGAGATTAAATGAGCAGTTGCTGCGTGCAGTGGTCCGTAAATTGACCTATAATGGCAGAGTGTTATACAGACAAGCTTTAATGTATCTGAAATGGTAAATGAGAAATACACACTTAAACGGTGTAAGTTGGGTACTCTATACACGCTGATTTTAAGATCCTACATCTTGTAAACAAAATGAAAAATATATGCATTTATCTTATTTCTACTTGACTAGGCAATAGCTGGGCTTTTGCTATGCATGGTGAATACAAAATGTAAAAATTGTTATTCGTCCAATTTACTAACTAAAAATGCATGTGTAAACCAGACTGTATATATAAATGGACATAGCTAACCCGCTAGCTGCCGCGTTCCAAATAGGAGATGAGCGTGGGCGTGCTTCTGGCTCCATCGCCTCTTCAATTCACTTTCTATTCTGCTGTCAGGCTCGTCAATTTTCCCTTAAAATGTTCGTATTAATCCGCACTACACGAGCCAGGGGTTTTTATTTTGCTGTTTTGTCCGTAAATCAAGATATGAACATTAAGAACAGACAAATCAGGCGCCTTCTTTCCCTGAGGTCGCTCCCGTTAGCGTTAGCAACAGGTTTGATTGACAGCGTTGCTAATTGCTCGCTCCCTACTAAACCGGCGGGGCGGGAGAAAGGGGCATTACATTCAACAGCCTCACTCTGGATTGGCTCTTTGGCTGCTATGATATTCACAGTCGGAATTCCAAATATGAAACTCGGAACTCAAATTCGCCCCTATAACCGCTAACCTCGACAAGCTTAATTTGGCTGGAGCTCAACGTCACACTCGGGTGACGTCACACTCCCTTAGTCCACTTCTTTATACAGTAAACATATCACAAATTTGAATAAGTGCTGTTTTTGTCAAGAGAATAGTTCCAGGGATATAAGAAAGTCACCAAAACTACAACATTACATTTCCTACTTCGCCTCAAATTTAAATGATCAATGATAAGCAAACGCCCTGTTTATACAACAATATACCAACATACAATCTTCACCCCTATGGTCTGGTCTCATGTGTTCGTCCATCCAGGAGCATCTTAGTAGCTTTGTTAGAACATTTGATAACATTTCTGGGGCAACCTTTAAACTTAAATACAACTCCAGATCACCAAATTATCATAAACTGGTAAGTGAGATCCATAGTTTTCAGAAAAGGAAAAATTTGGACCACTGACATAGCAATTAACAATTCAAAAGATATAACTTGGGGCAAAAGTGCCTAAAAAGTCTTTCAAACATGAAATTTAGCAACTGAAACCAATGAATGAGACTCAAAATCATAAAGCAAGGATTTGTTTTCAAAATTGTCAAACTTCTACTACTTTTACTTCTACTTCTACTTCTGCTACTACTACTACTACTACTACTACTACTACTACTACTACTACTACTACTACTACTGTTCTTATACTACTTCTACTACTGATACTATCCTAATTACAGCTGCACAAAAATATTGATGTATTGTTTAATAGTGCTACAATTTAAACTAAAACTGCATATGTCCCTTTGTACAAGTAAATGCTTAGTAAAACTGAACACGTCCATGAGTTTCAGAATGTTGAAATTAAGTCTGTTTCCATAGCAGTTGACAACTTAAAACAAAATCTAACATCTTCTGCAGGGTGACACATCCTCAAAATGTCTCCAAACCCATGAAGAGCTCATTTTCAACATCTGTAACATAAATTAGTAATAAATACATTACAAAGGCTCTAAGCAGTAACGATATCCTACCATATGGGTGACCAGCTTGTATGTTTGCATGATATCATTCGGTTATTATTCAAGATTGTGGCACCAAACCATCATTTCTACATTTGAGATTTAAACAGGGGCCCTCCATCTGCACCCATTCACTCTGAAATGCTGCGTTTTGTTCAAACTGCCAAAAGGCCGGAGGGGGCTGTCACTCACTCCATCTCCACACAGTGTAAAGTAAAACCAGGGTTTAAGTTTCACATGGGATTCATCATTTCCCGTAGTGGAAGATCTACAGTACACCTACAGCCTACTCAATGAAATCACTCACTCAGGGAATAGGGAATACACAGATGTGACTGGACTTTACTTAAAAGAACAAGTACTATGCATTATTTGTATTGTAAGTTTGTAATTCTGTCAACTGGAAACTTTTGTGAAAACATTTTGCCACACATCCATGAGGCTTCTTCAGTTCTGACATGTTTTAGAACTTAAAATAAGTTTTGTTTCTGCAGTATTTCTACAATACTGGGGTTAGGCAGTGGAGGGAGTTACATTTGAAAAATCACTCAACAACTACGGTTATTATCTTTCTCTGACATGCTAACAGAAGCATACGGTGTCAGTGAATGGCAGCAGAAATGGTCAAATTTGGATTCATTAAGTTAAAAACAGCACAGGAGACCTCTGGACTTTTACCTGTGAAGTCACACAACTGGGCATTCAAAATTGCATGTTTTTATTGGGGTTAGAAGCAAAACAAGGATTCATCAACAAGAGTAAATGAAGCACGATACAACTCCAGGTATGTTTTTGATGAGGGAACAAAAAGTCAGTTTTGTGTAATACTGTATGTGCACTTTAAAGCAGAACTATTAAGTAAGTATTAAATATCTTCAATACAAAATACAAAAGAAAAAAAAAACAGTCGAAAATAGTTCTGCTTTAATTAACTTACTCATTGCTACGTCGACCGAAAAAATATAAATCTTCAAAAGGTCAACAAATTGCTTGGGCAGTGTTTGGGAGTACATTTTGGGTGAGGTTTTTCTGTTTTTGTTTTGACTTTAACAATGTGTGATCTTTGCTCGCACAATCTTAAAGTTATAAAACAGAAACAGCAACTAATTAATGTGCTAAAAATGTGGGACTGTAATAAAACTGCAAACAATCCTGATTAAGTGTTAATTAAAAAGGTGGAAACGTAAATGCGTCACTATGCCTCTGTCTGTGTTTATGAAAAATTATGTTAAAGTACTTCCAGTCTTCTCCTTTGCGTCATAAAGGTGCACTATGTAACTTTTCTGGTGAAGGTTCTGCTGTCTACTTGTCTTCATGGAGATGTAAATGCTTTAGAATTTCCCACAGTATGACATTAAATCTATCCATCTCCATACAGACGGTAAGAATGCATGTTTTTCAAGGCATTTTTTAGCAATAAAGCTCATATAATTGAATAAATATGACAGAGAACACGAAACATCCCAGGCCCAATAACAACTAGTTATTATAGAGTGTTATAGTGTCATTGATTGCATTATTCCAATTATTGCCGCAGTCCTTAACAACAGTGTACTTTGACTCCATCACCACAATAGCAGGACAGGAACAGACAGCGTGGTCCCGTTGTCCATATAAAGCACTATTGGATGTAAATGAGGAGTGATCCATCTTTCCACTCCCTCTGCCTCTTGTTTGTACAGCGCTCTTCACACTGAGAGGTTCACTGCTCTAATGGAGGTTATTGATGACGAGGGAGGGGTGACACTTGAGTAATTAGTGCCATCATGTCCAACACCTGTCTGCGGCCTCATCAAATCCACACTTATCCAGACGATTGGACGCCAGAGGAACAGCAGCCTCATAGAGCACGTAATTATGGAGTCCATGATATGATGTTTTGTTTGGATTCATTCTGTTGCTGTGTATATCCTCGCTGTGCTGTGAATGACTGAATAAGCTACTACTACAACAAGCTTATTTATTTACATTGCGTCGTGCCTGAAAGTTTGCTAGTACTTTAAACTGTAATAATGAATGCTATAGATGTTTTACTACCAATCTTTGCCAAAGTACTGCACTTGAGTCGAAAAAGAACCACTGAAGTCCTGCTGCACTTTTAATGCTGGACAACCGTAAACTTTCCCTGAGTTACTCTAATAATGAAGATTAGAGAGCGCTTAGGCTATGTGTCTCTGGGCAAGTTATTAGTTGGCCAGCATCTTTAGTTTTAAGCTTGAACCTCAAGCATTATGCTAGTGCTGCAGTGTTTAGCTGTGATTCTCTGGAGGATTTTGGGCAAACATCAACGAGCATGATGGGATTATTTTGGCTTTGTTCGTCACCTGTGTCCACTCCGGTCCGGGGCAGGTGTGTAGCCCAGTCCGGCAGTCCGACGGTCACGTGGTTTTTCGCTACGTAAGTTTATGCGGCTAGAAGCGTTTCCACCTTCCAAAATTAAGCTTTAACCGTTATGCGCATAAATCAAAATCCACCTAAAGCAAGCGAATAAACTGTTATGTGAATTACAGGTTCTAATTACCATTTTTGTCTCGTTACTTATGCAAATCTTCAAAATGCACGTTCAAAATAAGGTGATGGAAACGCAGCTATTGACATTGATTTGCTCTATGGAACTTTTCTGGTGGGCCGTCTGCCATCTGCTTGTTTGCATAAATGCCTGGATGGCGTTCAATTAGATCTGACCTGTAACTTGGCCTTGTAATGTCACTTGGGGGTCAACCCTGGAGATAGTAAGTTTAATGCTATACTGTGGAACATTTCAGTCATTTGCTGGTGGATTACTCACCTGAAATGATACACGGTGCACCTTTAATTAAACTGAGACAACAAATTCTGTGGAACATCAACCGCAGTGTGTAACATTAATATGCTGAATCAGGAAAGGCGTCCGATACCAGTGCCATTTAGAACACTAAGGCATTGGTTTCAGAGTTATGTAAGAACTATGGTTTGCCAATAGCATCTTGCCAAAAATTGCAGTTATTACATTATCAGAGACAATTTTCCTTGTCAGGCCAAGGATATTATAACCAGCCAATGATGTAAGAACTTATTACAGTATTTCTCAAACTGTGGTACATGCAGAGCTGGTGGTACGTGAGCTCCTTCAGGTGCTCCTTGGACAGCTCTTCATTTTGTGGGTTTGCATCATTTAGAAAACTTTTTCGTCCTCCTTTTGATAATATCTTGTTTAGAACTACAGTGGAAATGTTTCACTTGGTTTAGCCCTAAATTAGACCTAAAATAGTCCAGTTACAGACCTGGTTTCGATCTGGTGGCCCTCGGAAAGCCAAATCTTTTCTTTGGTGATAAAAGGTTTGAGAGCCACTGACTTTAAAATGGTAGCTGGTAACATTTTTATATAGCGTTTTTCCACCTTCAAGGCTCTCAAAGCGCTTTATCTCAAGAAACCACTCAGCCAGTCACACGTTCATACACCAGTGCACACAGACACTGGGGGCGAGGAGGGTGAAGTGTCTTGCCCAAGGACACAAGGACAGCATTCATCTGTGGGAGCTGGAATCACACCGCCAACCTGTGGGCCAGTGGATCTGACCACTCAACCAACGATGTTATGTCGAGAGCCTGTGGGCCAGTGGATCTGACCACTCAACCAACGATGTTTATGTCGAGAGCTGGATTTGAACACTCTACCAACTGAGCTACTGTCGCCCATTACATTATTGACCTGTTATTACATTATGGGCTTATTACATTTACACTTGACCAAAATTATTACTTTACCCATTAGCATAACCGGCGAGTTGTGCACAGGTTAGAAACTTTCAAAATAATTCCCGTTGTCATGGTTTTACACACTTCTTATGTCACTTCTTACGCAGTGAATTACATTGGTTTAACATGTGTTGCCATGACGCAAAATGTTCTGTATTTTAGCCACTTCTAACCTACTAAATACCAAAAAAATCAACCACTACATATATTGCAGCATATTACAGTTTTCCACAAAAGTCTTACATTCAAGTATCAAGCATCTGACTCTGGCTCATTCTCGCCCTCCTGCCTGTCTCAGTGCTGGTGTAGACTTCAGGGGCTCTCATAAATTTGTTGAATGGGAGCCAGTGGGTGCAGACCTCCTCTCGTTTCCATCCATGCTCCAATCACTGCTCCATATATTACCCACAATCCTCTGGCACTGATCCCAATCCTGTAGGGCCCTTCACCAGCAGATGCCGAGGTATTAGCTTGTGAATATGCATGGCCCCCGGTGCGCTCTGCTACGTGTGCGTGTGTGTAAGTGTGCGCTTGGTTATTTGTCACATTGTGGGGACAAAAATCTCTATTGACCTTATTCTGCCAGTTTTGCCTCTAAATGCTACTAAACTACACGTTTGTTGTGGTTAATTCACTTAAATGGAGAATTTGAGAAAAGTGTTGTTGCTTTAATCTGATATAAAGTAGGTTGATTTATGTCAAATGTTCATGTGTTTGTATAGAATTTATCTGATGTTAATGCAAAATAATACAACCCAAATGACGACGGCAGCGCCCAGGGCATCGCCCAAGGCAACTTCTGAAATAAGGGGGAATTCACACTCACATTATGGGAACCTCCTTAAGGGGACAAGATCAGGTTGTAAATTCTTTATTATCATATCAACAAGTTTAGATATAGTTTAAATACGTTAAGGTTGTTGTTTAGGCTAAGGTTAGGCCAATAGTGACAATGGTTAACGTTAAGATCAGTCTGCAGGAAATGAAAGTAAGCCAATGTAATGGTCGCATGGTCGCATATTTATCACATTGTGGAGACTAGAATGTGTACACACACCCACATTATGGGAACCTGCTTCTCTAATGGGGACAGACATCAGGTCCCTGTGACGTAAATCCTGCATCATTAGATTGACAACATTTAAAGTTCAAAAATGGATTAAATAGGTTAAGGTTGGGGTTTGGATTAACGTTAAGCAAGTAGTGACTGGTTGAGGTTAGGATCAGTCTCCTGGAAATGAATGCAAGTCAATGTAATGTCCCCAAAACGCATGGAAACCCAACGTGTGTGCGCGTGCGCGTGTGTGAAATCGTGCACGTGGAGTATTTTTAGTCCTGTTCTGCTCGCCTGAACGCAAGAAGCTGATTGGATACACGCCCTGGGTTGTAGATACTCATCAAGTCGGAGAGTGAAACTGGCTGCATGGTAGAAAACTGTAAAATAGCTGTAAAAAATAACAGTGGGGGGTGAGCATAAAATTGGACAGTACAGGAAATGACTTCTTGCTCTGTATATTGCAGTAGTGTTTTTTATTTTGGTTAAAACTCTCAAGTTGAGGTTGGAAAAAAAGGCAGATTTTTGTTGCCATACAGCAATTTGATGCAATTAAGCATTTAGTGTTTTGATCTTAAAATACAGAAGAATACAAACAAAAACAAACACAACAATTAACTACATAGGTCTGTTTAAAACATTAAAAACTGGTGCAGGTGTGATTATAAATGTTTATCACCAGACAATCAAAGACATCCATTTAAAACATTAAAAACAGGAGCAGCTGTGATTACAAATGTTTATCACCAGATTATTAAAGTGCATTAGTGGCACCAGTGGATCCAGTTTTGCATGTCCTTGAAATGTGTTCCATGTTTGGGAAGCAAAATAACCAGAAGCTTTTTTCCCATTTCAGTTCTAGTGCGGCCAATTTTTAGACGCAGACAATCATGTGATCTTGTATTAAAAGTTTCTGTATCTCTTCAACTTCAACATGTTTTAGCTACACACACACACACACGCACACACACACAAACACCCACTCATGGTTTATTTTTATTTATTATTATTATCCCGTTATGTCTTGTTATTTGAATAAGCATGTCTTGTTATTAATATGTCTTGGCTCTACAATCTTGTATTTAAAAATGCTTAACTTGTCTGTCTGGCTTTAGATAATTTAAAAAAAAAAAAAAAGTTCCCGTATCAAAGTTCAACAAGCAAGTGAGATATTCAGGCAGTCTATCAAGTAGTTCCTTATGAACACATTTTATACAGTGTTGTTCTTATCACCTGTTATGAAACGACGGGCTGAGTGAAAGAGCACAAAGTAGAGGCTAATGTGATAGCGCTCTGAAGGGGGAGGACAATAATTACTTAAACATGCATGAATCGAGAGCAGAGTTAGAACAATAGTCAGTTTTACAATACATGTCCCATTTAAGTTCAAATTTAAGTAATAATGCACTAAGTACAAAATATACCAGTATTTCATTTGATAGGAGTAAATTGTGTAAGCTTCAGTATTTCCATGTTTTCCTGTTTCTATGCCTTAATAAGCAAAAATAAATATCCAAAATGTATAGGTCAAACTCAAAATGAAATATGTGTGGACTCCAATTGAGACAAATTCCTGTTATTTCGTGCAGGGTTCATCCATGTTATACCATGTGTGACAGAGTGAATGCCCCTTTGCTCCAGATTAGCAGTGCGCTGGGACCACTCCTGTTGATGTATAGTGTCGTTATGGAAACCGTTTACGTTTCTGCTTCGTGAAGAAATCTCCCCCATGCGATGCATTTTACCCACAGACACATACGTCAAACCGGCCCTGGTGTAGATACAGAGAGTGAACTGTGACTGACCTCGTGCGGGTGCCAGTTTGAGCCCATTAAAGCTGTATTGTGTAACTTTTCATATGATAACTCTCTCTCGCTATCTCTCTCCCTCCTCCTCTCTATCCCTCCTTCCTCCTCCTCTCACTCCCTCATCTATCTCCTCTCCCTTCTCCTATCTCTCTCCCTACTCGTTCTCTCCCTCATGTCTCGCTCGCGCTCTCCCTCTCCCTCCTCTCTCTCCCCTTCTCTTGTACTCCCTCCTCCCCCTCTCTCTCCCTCATCTCTCTCCTCTCCCTCCCCATATCCCTCCTCCATCTCCTCCTCTCTGTTTCCCTCCTTTCCCTCCTCCTCCTCTCACTCCCTACTTGTTCTCTCCCTCATGTCTCTCTCTCTCTCCATCTCCTCCTCCTCCTACTATCTCTCTCCCCTTTCTTCTCCTCTCTAACCCTCCCCTCCTTCCTTCTCTCTCTACCTCCTTTCCTCCCTCTTCCTCCTGTCTCTCTCCCCTGTCTCCTCCAGTCCAACCCTCCTTCTGCCTCTCTTTCTCTCCCTCCTCTCTCTTCTTACTTGTTCTCTCTCTCTTCTCTCTCCCTCTCTCTCTTCCTCCTCCTCAGTCTCTTCCCTTCTCTCTCTCTCTCAATCCCTCTTCCCTCTCACTCTCTCCCTCCCTCCTCTCTCTTGCTCTCTCTCTCCCTCTCTCTCTTCCTCTCTCGCGCTCTCTCACTCTCCCTTCTCTCTCTTGTCTCTCTCTCCCTC
>KN486213.1:30061-45384 GCA_000787095.1 Periophthalmodon schlosseri | reverse complement strand
CCCCCCCCCCCTCCCTGTCTCTCTCCCTCCCTCCTCTCTGTCTCTCTCCCTCCCTCCTCTCTGTTTCTCTCCCTCCTCCCCCCCTCTCCCTCCCTCCTCTCTCTCCTCATTGATCAGTTGACAGTGGATTAAGGCTACACTCTGAGATCAGCGTCTGACCTGTTGCACCTAAACAAGCACTAGCAGCTAATTGAAAGACACTGTTTGGGCCAACTGGATTACAGACCTCCACTCCTCTCCTCTCCTCCAATGTTACTGCTCAGAAAAAAAAACAAACAAACAAAAAAACAAGATAGAGATGTATTGTCCATTTTCAAGGCTTTGGGATGCATCAGAACTATGCAGAGATGCAGAGGTGTGAGAGAAAGAAAAACGTCGTCAACACAAATGGGGCTGTTTTGTAGAAGTTCAAGGTTTCTTTCTGCAAGTCAAATTCCATTCAGCGACTTCGAGAGACTGCTTTTTAAAAACTACACAACGTGACTGTGTGGTGCAGAGTTTGAGCAGTGTTGAAATAAAAGTTATAGTAAAAGAACACATTCCATATACGGTGACGCCAAACAGAAAGTCCAACTATGTTTAAATGTAAACAGGTAACGGTTACAAACGTCTAACAGAAGGTTTGCTTTAGTCCATGTTTTCTTTTTACTGAAACTAATCAAACCAGTAAGAAACCAGTTGTTGTTGGCTTTACTGTGACGGCAAAACTCTGGCCTCCGAAAGTTGTGAAACGGTGAATAATGAGGACACTCGGAATGCATAAGATAAGTAAAGCAATGGCTCATTAAAAATATTATTAAATATTTCATCACTAGCGACCATGTTTTGGACAAAGTTTGGAAACCATAGTTTTAAAAAGTTGTCAACAGAAATTCCTATAAATTCAAGGTTTCTTTCTGTAAGTCAAATTCCATTCACTGAATTTGTTTTTAAAGGGAGACACGACAGGCAATTCTTTTTTCAATTTATTTTTTGGTCAGTTTGGTATCTTATCAAACTCTTATAGTCCACTCTGACTGAAAGATGTTTTAATATTTAATCTAATCAAACTGCAGCCATAGAGTTCTATGGGACACTTTAAATTCAAAGGCTGTTTTTTGAAAATGCATTTTCCTCCATAGGGACGTAATGATCGCCCCTTAAAGTAGCACCTACATACACCTAATTTTCCACTCATGTACTTAAGATTCTGACGAAACGAACTGAAGGATTTTTTTTTTTTTAATTCCAAGTCTGTTTTATTCAAGCTTTAACTAAGAAAATGAGGTGAAAATTTTAAGACAAATTTTAAGAAATATCCAAAATCCCCTCTGTACATTTTTTAGTATCAAATATGTCAACAAAATGAAGCTATTTTTAAGATTTATGTGTCCCAATAATTGTTAATTTTGTCCGTTTTACACATTAAATGCCTTATTTTTTATATGCAAACATTACATGATGAAAAACTACATATGTCAGTAAACTACAGGGGAGGTTTCACATTGATATCTCTAAATTTAAGATGGTTTTTTTTCTATTCATCTGCAGTGTCTCGTCTTAAAAACAACATAAAAACGTTTGGGTGGTGCAGAGGTTGAGCAGTATTGAAATAAAAGCTCTGAATGCATAAGATAAGTGAGGAATAACTTTGGACTGCAGCAAGAACTAGTTCTGCTTTTGACGTTTTTGAGACAGTAATCAGATACAGCACCTTTATTTCCTGACAGCGTAATTACATTTGACACGGGGCAGAGAACAGGGTCCAAAATCTTGTATAATGCTTTTTGTCAGCATCTTTTTATCATATCAGAAAAACGATACAAATCTGGAAATGATAGCACTTTGCAAGACTGAAAATTGAATTTGATTTGACAAACGCAAACTGTGTGCAGACTGCATTCTCTTTGTTATAAATGAAGTGTGGTGTTACATGCAATTCAGCCTATAGAGCCAGACTTCCAGACCCTATCCACCCCGCTCCAAAGCCACCGAGACTGATGACAAATCTGGCAATCGCAACAGGACGTGAACTAGAATCTAATTTGAAGTATACGCACAAGTAAAAAGTCCATTTCTGTGCCGCTCCCTCTCTGCCTCTATGTGATCAAAACCAGCCGTGCTTTCTGCTCCTTGAATGATCTCACTATACTCTGCGGTCTGCGGAGGTAAAGAAAAACGACTCAGGGAACCCGAACGCATCAACCCCACACGGCTGCCCCAAAAGTGAAATATTTAGCCAACCTACCCCGAGAAGCACGCGCCTCTATTTCAAATATTTAGGTCCTAGTTGAGCCTTACAGTGCACTTCGCGCTCTCCAAGGCTGCCCATCAATAATGCAGCCGACTTCAACATCGCAGATCAAAGCCAGGGAGGCGTTCGGTGGAGGGAATCGGCGGAGAAGGAGCAGTTTTGGCAAGTTTTGGGACGGAGTTTGGAAGATCGTTAAAACAGCAATGTCTCCATAGGCTAATTTATGACATATTTTCTGACAAAATGGTTCCATGTGTAAACCAACGGCTCATTAAAGATAGACACAGGAAACGCTTCACCACTAGCGAAGATGTTTTGGACAAAGTTTGGAAAGCGTGTTTTAATCTTACATGGATCACTTATATTGCATGCTGTGGTGGGCAATAAAGAGGTTAGCCCCGTTTGTGCAGGGGTAAACATTGGGGGAAAACAGCTGGTTCTTATAGAAGAGGAGACGGCCATCTTTAGACTGTCTGTAAAACTGATCAACACTGTACTGTACTGAATCATATCATGAGCAGTGTGTCATAACGATTCTTGAACTCAAAGCCAAACAGGGCAGGCGGTGGCTTAGTGGTTAGAGTGTTTGCCCTTCAACCATAGACTGTACAAAGATGTGGACTAAGTGAGTGAGGCGTCACCCATAGCGTTTGGCTCCAGTCAAATGAAGCTCATCAGGCTTGCGGTTTGGCTCCAGTCAAATGAAGCTCATCGAGGCTTGCGGTTATAGGGGCCAATTTGGAGTTCCGAGTATCGTAGCAGCCAAAGAGCCAATCCGGAGTGGGGCTGTTGAGTGTAACACCCCTTCCCGCCCGCACCGCTGGTTTGGCAGGGGCGCTTAGCAACGCTGTCAATCAAACATATTGCTAACGCTGGCGGGAGCGACCTCGGGGGAAAGAAGGCGCCTGATTTGTCTGTTATTAATGTTCATATCTTGATGTACGGACAAAATAGCGAAATAAAAACACCAGGATCATGTAGAGCAGGAGTTACAGAGAGAGGGGTGACAATTTTTTTAATGCAAAGTGAATTGGAGCCAGAGTTGATGGAGCCGGAAGCGCGCCCACGCTCACTTCCTATTTGGAACGCGGCGGCCAGCAGGTTATGTCCATTTATATATAGAGTCTGTGATAAATATTCAATTTCCAGTTAAAAGTGCACACGTGTATTTCAACTTAAGCTACGTTGAGCCTTTCCTTCATTCTGAGTTCAAGCCTAAACCTTGACTTATTTGAATGGAGCTCATTGTATTGTGAGAAACAGTCTATTATGTACAAAGGTTGTCATCTTCAAACCCTCCTCTTCCTCTTTATGAGCAGTGTTAAATTCATCGTCTGTGCAGCTAAAGGACAGGAACCAGTGCCAAAAGTACCAACTACACGAGCGTGTTTGGCCCTGCTCCCAGAAAAGAATCTCCAAATGAGCCTCTTATAAACAACCTGACTGCATGCACTTTATTGGACCGGCATTTTCAATCAGACTTCACCTTTTGAACTCTACTGTCACTTAATTTTCCACCAAATAAAACCTAATGCATGGCTTTTAATGCTGCCAACCACTATTCACTTTAATTATATAGAAGTGTGTGTATTTTTAGGTCATAATAGGCTTAATTCTAATTAGCCATCATTTTGTACCAACCACAGAGGACTCATTTTCTCACATTAAACACCCACATCCCTTTAATTCAATTAGACTCTTTTGTATTCGTCACAGCACCGAAAGTGTGAAATGCATGAAATGTTTCAAAGTGAATGCAATAGTTAAAATTTGCATAATACCATATCCAATACCAATCCCAAATGATATGTTTTACCAGAAATATTTGGATGGCAACAATATATATAACTAAATATGGCTCTTTTCAGATATCAAAACTGCAAGAAAAAAATTCTAAAAAAGAAACATAAGCAAATCAAGGAAGTAGTATTTATTTATTTTTTATCAAGTAGGTTTAAGACAGTATTTTGAGACAATATTTGAGTAATCCAAATATTACCAAATCTAAACCAGGCCTATAGCAAAACTATACCAGGTTAACAATGGTTAACCCAAGACTAGGATTAAGCCATGACCGAAGTTCTGAAATCAGGCCAAAAGTACTAGTAGTAGTAGCGGCAATAGTAGCAGTAGGTAGTAGTAGTAACAGTAGTAATGGGTACCACCACCTGTACCATAGTTTTGACAAGCACTGACATATAGTATGTGCTATATAGTATAAGTAGTAGTAGCAGTAGTAGGTTAGTTATGGGCAATTTACATTAACCGTAACAACCCATGCTACATAAGCTTCCCCTATGTTTACTAGAGCTCAAACCACACAAAGTAGAAGTAGTAGTAGTAGTAGAAGTAATAGTTGTAGGTACCACTACCTGAACCATGGTTTGGCAACCACTGACATGTAGTAGTAGTAGTAGAAGTAGTAGCAGTAGTAGGTTAGTTATTGGCATTTTACATTAGCCAAAATAACCCACACTAAAGTAGTAGTAGCAGCAGTAACAGTAGTAGGTACCACTACCTGAACCATAGTTGGACAACCACTGACATATAGTAGTAGTAGTAATAATAGTAGTAGTAGTAGCAGTAGTAGTAGTAATAGTAGTAGTAGTAATAGTAGTAGTAATAGTAATAATAGTAGTAATAGTAGTAGTAATAGTAGTAGTAATAGTAGTAGTAATAGTAGTAGTAATAGTAGTAGTAATAGTAGTAGTAATAGTAGTAGTAATAGTAGTAGTAATAGTAGTAGTAATAGTAGTAGTAATAGTAGTAGCAGTAGTAGTAGTAATAGTAGTAGTAATAGTAGTAGTAATAGTAATAGTAGTAGTAATAGTAGTAGTAATAGTAATAATAGTAGTAGTAGTAGTAGTATTAGTAGTAGTAGTAGTAGTAGTAGTAGTGGCAGTAGTAGTACACTTGACACATTGTTGTACTAGTACAAGTTTAGGCATATTACATTAGCCACAATAAATAACAGCACATAAACTTCCCTTATGCTTATTACAGCTCAAACAACACAAACATTTCAATTTAACATCTTAATGAGAGCTTTGCCTGGAGATGAGACAGTGCTTTATCTCCTTTTCAGACAAACAGCTAAATGTTGTGAGTGCCATCGACTTGCGGATTTATTTGGCATCTTCACAGCACCAGCGCCTCTGAATATTTCATGGAACACAATGAGATTTGACATTTGAGTGTTTAGGGCTGGCGGGAGATGCGATTTTGGGAGAGGCTCGCAGTGAGTCGGGGAGGCCACAGCTCCGCGTCGGCTCTGCATTGTTGACCTTTTGGTAATGAGGTCCTCCCTGTGCACCGCAGACAGACATTTCAGACCAAAAAACTGCACACTTAATGTATTCTGTCGCGGAGAGGAGCAGAATGCAGCTCTCAAGGCTTTAATAATGGACTCAAGATCATCACGCTTAAGAAATGTCGAACTTGGAAGGTATAGAAACAGGTCTGCATAGGTAGAACATCATTTTAATTTCTATTTTAATTTTTATATTAGTTTATATTTGAATACACTACAGGTCAAAAGTTTGGATGCACCTTCTCATTCAAATACTTTTTTTTCTCTACTGTTACTACTTTCTACATTTTAAATATACATGCAGAAGGTATCAAATACATGATGTGAGATATATGGAATTATATATATATATGGAAAAAGTTAAGTAACTCAACTACATTTTTTTTTTTTATATTTTATATTCAAATCCTCAAAGTAGCCGCCCTTTGCTTTGTTGACAGCGCTGCAAACCCTTGACCTTCTCTCAGTGAGCTTCTGGATGAAGTCTCCTGAATTGGTTTTCACTTCACAAGTGTGTCATGTCAGGGTCAAGAAAAACCATAAGTGCAAACTAGAATTAAAATATATTCACATACCATATAACCACTGTCCCTCCTGTGTAGCAAAATAAAAATTCAAATCTCTCAACTGGACAAAGGTTTTAGAGTGAAGACGCTTCGCCGCTCAAGTGGCTTCTTCAGTTCTGGTCAGATTTCTGGTGGACACTGCCCCATATCGATCTGAAGGGAGGAGCTAACTACACTGAGACTAACACACAGTTTCTGTTTGTTGGCTAGGTCTATTGAACTACACTAAATGTGAACTGAATCATACTTTGCATAATCATTCAAGCCCCTAATGGGTGCTCTCGTACCTATTAGCATACGGACTAGCGCCATTGTTTTCTTGTTTTGATTTTGGTCTGAGGATGAAGTTATAAATAGGAGATGCCTAAGCCCCCCATTCCTGTTCAAAGATGGATTCTCTTCCTAACAAAATTCTCTTTCCTAACAAAACCTGCCTCTTTACCTCCCCTCTCAAACCATTTCTTCTGCACCACATATTCACTGTCCCTCCTCTGAACATCTCAAACTCACTATATCCACGCTGTGTTTTTGCTGGCCATATTACAAACAACACAATATACTGTTTCTATAGCCTAACTAATATAAATTCATGGCTAAAGGTTGAACGTTGCCAGAATGTTTTTTTTTTTTTTTTCTCTTGTTATCGATACACAAAGAAGTGCTGACTCCAGGGGCAATTATGGCCAGTCGAAAGGTCCAGATAGGAGCTGCGCACGAGCGAAAACGTATCAATCTGAGCTTAATGGAGACTCGTAAACTCATCCACTTCGTCAATTTGTTTAGAAGAGGAGAGGTCACGCTATGAGAGAGGGATTCATTGGAAGAGGGCTTTCTAATGCTGCAGCCGAGTAATAACAGGGAGTAAGGACCGAATTATAGTTCATCAGCAATTGTGGGTTTTCTTTTGAATGTTTTGTGTGAAAAGAGCTCATAAACCACTGTATAATTTAATAGAGTGAAATGAGTGTGAGAGTCAAAATGCTTCAAATTCAAATTCATCTAGATGGTTAGCATTGTTTTATTTTATTTTTGTAGCTCAATTCTACCAAACTGATCGCAAATATATTTAAAAGATTCTATTTGAGACCAAGGTTTAGTGTGTGAGAGTAAAAAGACACCCCCGTCCCCGTTTAAAGGTCTTTTTACTCTCACACACTTGGGATACTGTCCTGAAGAAGTCGGACTGCAGATGGCGCTGTCGTCCTTCTTCCACCGGTAGGAAGACAGCGCCAAAACCTGTTTAAATCAGCTGACCGGACACGTCGTAGCGACATCACGTGACCACTCTGAGGAAGACCGCTAGTGAGCAGTCCAAACTGTCAGGTATGAAAACAAACTAAACCTTGGTCTGGAAAAATAATCGAGTTAACGAAAGACCAGATGAACCTCATTGGACTGTTTTAAACAGCTGATCCATCATATGGTCAGTTCATTTGAGACTCACTCACTTCCATTTCTGTCAATCAAGAAAATGTAAAAAAAAATACGGCTGCAAACATAATAAAATATAAATCCAAGTTCCCCCCAAAAATATGCCTATGATATGACTCCAAAAAAGGCTCAAATGTGTGTGTATGTATATTATTACTTACTTTCACAAAGTTTAGTGTATCTGTCATTTGGCACATTTGACAACTATTCGTATAAAGGCCGCATGACCATACAGAGGATCACCATAAGGTTAACTGATAATATTGATTACTTGGGTCACAATAGGATCGGGTGCTTATTAATTTAATGGGTCACATTTTTATATAGCGCTTTTCCACCTTCAAGGCACTCAAAACGCTTTACATCAAGGAACCACTCACCCATTCGCACACACACTCACACACCGCTCAATCGGTGATGTTTATGTCGATGGTGGGATTCGAACCTGTGGACTCTACCAACTGAGCGACTGTCGCCCCACACTGACCATTTACCGTATCATCTATTCTATACAACCCAAAGCTCAGCCCACGAGCCTACGTCACCCGAAAGGTAAAATGGCGATCTAAATATGTTATGTGTTAGCAATTAGCTTGAATAATCGTGAAACAGTGATATTTCTTCTCACGATAATGCAAAATTGTAATAAACACTAACATCTGAACATGGGATATAAATACAGCCTTCATCCCTTCACCATACAAGAGCCTATAAATGGTTCATATCAGTAGAACTTTCCAGTGTAAACAAAGGTCAAATAAACCCCAGCTCAATGCTACGTGAACCATGTAGGAGGCGCGCTACGTCCCTCTGGCCTCTCTCACTCTGATTGCTCCGAACGCCAGGAGATGGAGTGATTATTTCCAACCATTTTCCAATTAAATTCCTGTGCAGTGATTGTGCGAATGTGGCCTGTACCGCGCCGAAAGTCCCCTCGTGTGCGCAGCGAGCCCGGAGGCGCTAATCTTTGGGTGAGAAGGTCAGAGGAGCAGAGCGCAGACTGGAGCGGTGGGTGATAGAGGAGGGGGGGATATGACATGGCCTTCCCCCCGCGCAGGCCCCTCTCTTTGGGTGAGGTGCCGTGGCATGTCCCTGGGTCCCGTGGTGATAAGGAGGTCCCTTGAGGTCCTGTCTCTGGCCCTTATCAGACTGACAGCATTAGGCGGCTGTAGAGCGCACATGCATCACAATCCAACAATACGAGCCTCTCCGTCATGTCCTGAAGGGGGCGATCTCCCAGCTTTGTCTCTCAACGTGGAGGAGGAACAAATGCAACCAGTTTCTTTGACAAATGCCACGATTTACAATAGTTAATTAGGTTCTTTTAAAGCAGCTGTACCTCATCGAAAGAAGACTAGAAAAAAGCCACAAAAACCAGGTCTATGGCAAGATTATCCTGGCTGTGAACAGAGCAGGACTAAGTTATGACGGAAGTTTTGAAATCAGAAAAATTGACTTTAAATGTAGGTAGTAAAGTTGAAATTGACGTTGTTGTAGTAGTAGTAGTTGTAGTTGCTGTAGTAGTAGTAATACTATACCATTCTGTAGTAGTAGTAGCAGTGCACATGCATCACAATCCAATAATGCAAACCTCTCCATCATGTCCAGAAGGGGGCGATGTCCCAGCTTTGTCTCTCAGTGTGAAAGAGGAACAAATACAGCATTTGTCAGTTGGGCTCTTTTAAAGCTGGTGCACCTGATTTACAAACCAAGAAAGAAGGAGGTAAGTATTTAAAAGGGGACATATGGTGTAAAATCAACTTTTTATAAACTTCTAACCTGGTTATAATGCTTATCTTACTCAAAGTTGTATTTCAATTGATTTACACATGTTTCAGTAATACTTTACTTTCGTAAATTTGAGGTTTGAGTGCTCATAAAATCTTTGTTTTCACCTACAACCTATCTCTGCATTCTGCTCTGTTCTTATTTTTGATTATTCAAAACTTTGTGTCATGGATGTAAGCTTCAAAAAGGTAATTTTTGCTACAGTGGAATCGTACTATTAGTTTTGACCAGGACCATTTATACGCTGGAGCTGATATCATCAACATTCTCTGAGGGTTTGTTAGACTGTAGCCTGAGCTTTAAAACAATCTGGCCAGAAAGAACTCTCATAATAGGAATTGCAGCAGGTGAGCTGATTTGTGCTGTTAAACAAGTCCCTCTCAAATAGCATTACAGTCACAAACAAGCCAGCATTAGTTTTTCAGTTAGTCACTCTCACCTTTTCATTGAAAATCAAACACCTACCACCAACAGGACCACGGGCCCTCATATTAATCACAGGCTCCTGAAAATGTGTTGTTTAAATCCATTTTGTATTTTTTCTTGAATCTTAAAACTTTTATGGCTATGTTTGCTAAAGTATGCATTGTGTCACCATGGTAACTGTTGAACATTCCACCACAGAGATACATGTAGAACACCCCCAGCCTGATGTCACAATGATCAATTGTGATTTACAATTACCTTTATATTACCATGCACCAAGCAGATATTGTGAGTACAAGACATAAAAAAACATTTGAATTTTACATCATGAAAGCTTTCCATCACCTTCATAATAAGCCTGACTTTGTGAAGCCTGACTAAATAAACGTCCCTCCACTGACAAACAAGAGCGATTAATAACTGCTTGTCCATCAGTACTGTCACTCATCGCTCAATTTCTATCAAAAACACTGCTATTCAATGTGATTCAAAAGCTTTTAACTGCACGCCTTCCCACATAATACTTTTCAAACCAGGATAAGAGAAAAACACAACTGGAAATCTAACTCTGTTTGATTTCTTCATGGGATTTTACGGCTGGATTTTGTGATTGTTGAAACAACATGCTGAGATTTCTGGAACAATGGCGAAATTACAAGCAAAAAATACATTTAATAACCCTCATTTGGTTATGAACAAGAATTGCTTCAACACAGGTAGAAAAAGAAGAGATTACATGATGATAGTCGAGGCGTAGGTAGTGTTCAGCTAACATTCTAGGCATCACGCCGGGGGTGTTCTGCCTGCATGTCTACGGCAGAATGTTCAGTAGTTACCGTGGTGACACAATGCACACAGTAGCAATAACTACCCAAATAAGTTTTAAGATTGTCTGAAAACTAATAAACTAACTAATAAAAAATACAAAAATTGATTTACACAACAACAAATTTGTGATCTGAAGAACTGTTGGCTAATGCTAGCTTGGGATTGTACAGTTATTTGAGAGGGACTTGTTTAACTGCACAAATCATCTCATCTGTTGTAGTTCTAGCTAAATCTGCTCTTTAGGGTCAGATTGTGTTAAAACAAAGCTCAGATTAAAGTCTAACTTTGACTAACAGACCTCCAGACAGAGCAGTGCCTCCAGTTAGCATCACAACCCCAGGGAATGTTGACGACATCAGCTGCAAAGTATCAATACTGAGCTGGACAGCACCTCCTTCTGAACTTAAGACATCATCAAATTCTAGAACATGAATGCAATATTGGGGAAAATAAGTTGACTACTAAATCCTGTAAGGAAATTCTCTAAAAAGCCGAAATAATCTGATCCAAATACTTTCATAAACCAGTTAGTATGTGTCACGTTGTTGTTGAAAATAAAAAATAAAATTTAGGGTCATTTTGTGCATGTGCTGGGCTGTTTTGTGGGAGAGTAGCGGTATTATTGGCCAAGGGAGAGAGTACACAGAGAGGCCATGAATAACTAGCCGTGTTCACATCCTCACCTCCCACATGGAGCCGTTCTGAGCGCCGCGAATGAGGTTTTTTCACTGTTTCCATTGAAATCCACGCGCTCCGGAGCCCACACCACACAGAGGAAGAGCAGTCAGGGAGCAGATCAGCGATACTATCAGTGTGCGTCGAAACAGTGCTGATGTGATAATAATTATAAAGGAAAGAGCTGGTTAAGTTTATCAGCGTTATCTTGTAATTATACTGACGAGTAAATATTGATACGTTTCAAACATAGACTGTATAAAAAAGTGGACTAAGGGAGTGTGACATCACCCATAGCGTTCGGCTCCAGTCAAATGAAGCTCGTTGAGGCTGGAGCGGTTATAGTTATATTCCGAGCGCGAGTATCGTAGCAACTAAAGAGCCAGTCTGGAGCGAGGCTGTTGCAGGTAGCGCCCCCTTCCTGCCTGCACTGTTAGTCTAGCAGGGAGTGGGCGCTTAGCAACGCTGTCAATCAAACATGTTGCTAACGCTAGTAGGAGCGACCTCCAAGAAAGAAGGCACCTGATTTGTCTGTTATTAATGTCCATATCGTGATTCACGGACGAAATAGCAAAATAAAAACAGTAGGATTATGTAGAATGGGTTAATATGAACATTTTAAGACCAAAATGGCGAGGCTAGAGAGAGGGGTGACAATTTTGCAGTGTAAAGTGAATTGGAGTTAGAGTCGATGGAGCCGGAAGCGCGCCCATGCTCACTTCCTATTTGGAACACGGCGGTTAGCACGTTAGCTATGTCCATTTATATAAACAGTCTATGGTTTCAAATAGCATGTAGCTTTTCTAGTGGAGGGTCAGCCACCTGCTTGTTGAAATGTATTTGCTCTGACTATGTAATTAGACTATCTCCATCATAAGCAGGTGATGGTACCATGCCAAGTTACAGGTCAGATCTGTAGAGAGAAGAGCCTCCTCACAGTAACTATGTAATGTATGTTAAAGCAATAAAAATAGCTGTAATTGAATGAATGCTACAGTCTGCTCCCTGATTGGTTTAATGCCATACTGTGGAACATTTCAGGCAAAGCAATAACATATTCATGGAGATCTACCTAGATCTACCTATTTAGTATAGTGCACTTCTAATGGGAGGCAAGTTAAATAACTGTCAATATACATATTTCTGTTGTAATGTGGTAAATTCAAGTTTGTGGATTTGATCTTTTTGGGTATTTAATTATATGGAAAACTGTCTCTTGATCTACAAGCTACAAAATGTAATGCAAAAAAACGTATTGAAATAAATTGAGAGAAAAATGGCTAAAGGACCACATACTCATTTTTAAACAAACCAAATATTTTTTTCCCCATTGACAGTCGGAGATTATCGCCGTCATTAGTGCCATACTTTGTTTGTAATGTAGTCGCTAATGCCAATGTCTGTGTACACGGGTCGAACAAGACAGGCTAATTTCCCTGCTGAGCTAGCGCTAACAGCTAGCCTTTAAACTCCAGATGAAAGGCTTCAGCTGTCTGTGTGTCTTCTGTCGCAGTCTGCTCCTCTGGGGGCAGTGGCGGAGAAAAGGAGAGGGCAAAAGGGAGAGGGGATAAAAAATGAGGGAGGAGGAAAAGAAAGAAAAAAGGAAGAAGCATTAGTATAATCTTATTGCTAGGGATGGACAATTTATCAGCGCTAACAGGGTCGGCTTGACAAGCAGGTAGTGGATCCTCCATTTGTGCCAGTTTAGGGGTTAGGGATTTTTTTATTTTGTCTCCTCAAAGAAAAACACGAGGAACTGGACAATATACACTGCCTGGTCAAAAAAAAAGTCGCCACCAAAAAAAAGGTCACACACTCTATTATTTCGTTGGACGCCTTTAGCTTTGATTACGGCACACATTTGCTGTGGCATTGTTTCGATAAGCTTCTGCAATGTCACAAGATTTATTTCCATCCAGTGTTGCATTAATTTTTCACCAAGATCTTGCATTGATGATGGTAGAGTCTGACCGCTGAGCAAAGCCTTCTCCAGCACATCCCAAAGATTCTCAATGGGGTTAAGGTCTGGACTCTGTGGTGGCCAATCCATGTGTGAAAATGATGTCTCACGCTCCTGAACCACTCTTTCACAATTTGAGCCCGATGAATCCTGGCATTGTCATCTTGGAATATGCCCGTGCCATCAGGGAAGAAAAAATCCATTGATGGAATAACCTGGTCATTCAGTATATTCAGGTGGTCAGCTGACCTCATTCTTTGAGGACAAACTGTTGCTGAACCTAGACCTGACCAACTGCAGCAACCTATTACCTATTTGCTTAGTTAAATCCAGGTGGCGACTGTAGTGTACAATCAGTCCATGTTCTTAATACATTTTAAAGACTGGGGTACGAACAGATTTTTATACCCTGTATTTCCTCCCAGACTGCAGGATGCGTGTTGAGCACACGAGAGGAACCTCCAATAATCTTCAGAGCCTACCTCACAGCTGACTGTTCAAAGATGGTCTGAGGAGCAGTCAGAGCAGACACACCCATGATGTTACCCTCCACTTTTATATTTGACAGTCAGGTTTCCAAACCAGCTGACTATTCCATACCTTAGCACAAACTTTATACTAGCTCTATAGAAGGTCAGCATAATATTTTGGCTGACTCCAAATACCCTTAATGTCCTAAGAAAGTACAGAAGAAAGTACAGTCTACTACATCAAGCCTCAGAAACCTCAGTGTCATCTTTGACAAAAACATGTCATTAGAACATCGCTCTATAAAGTTAATGAGGAGCTGTTTCTTTCAGCTGAGGACAATTTCAAACCTCAGGAAAACTGTGTCGCAAAACCATCTGGAGCTTATAATACATGCTTTTGTGTCCTTATTTGGTCATGCGTTTTAAGGTGCAGTGTTTTTGTTCTTTTTTTTAGGGGCTGCTATGGCCGCCATTGCTGTATTAACTCTACTGTATGTGTTATTTTTATGTGTTTTCACTTCTTGTTGTGAAGCACTTTGTGACTTTCCTGTCTGTGAAAGGAGCTGTATAAATAAACTTTGCTTGCTTGTCGACGGCGCTGTATCTTGGCACACACTCGTCACGTGCTCATGCCACTTGAACCCCTAGATATTTGACTTGAGACTGGTTCAATTTTCTGTCCATGTATCACTACCTCATCATGTGCTCCAACTGACCTGGGGTCCACTACCACCTCTTTTGTTTAGTTCACATTTATACGTAAGCAGTGATCATGACACCGTTTCATAAAGTGGTCTGCTCCGGACGTGTGGATGCTGATGTGTGAGCGGCCTGTGAGCAGAGTTCGTAAACGGTAGAACTTGACTATATACTGGCTGTGTTGTGAGCTGACAGTCGTTTGTGTATAATGTAAACAAAAGTACCCTGGGGCACCCATGACTGTACCCTGGGGCACCCCTCTGCTACGTACAGTGTCCTTGGAGAATACAGAATTGATGCTCACCTTTTGTGAGCGTTTGGTCAGAAAGGAGAAAAGGAGAAGTACCACTTAATCGGCTGGAGTTTACCTTTAGGTGGGAAAGCTTACGAATAAGAATGTCCATGTGAAGTGTATTAAACGCTGAACTGAAGTAAAAAAAATACAGTTTAACCTTTGTGGATTTGGACCCTTCTCTACCTCCACCAGTCTCGCCCCTCTCTCATTCCGCTCTCTCCCCTCTCCCGCTCTTCTCTCGCCCCTCTCTCTCCCCTCTCTCACTCCTCTCTTGCTCTTCTCTCACTCCTCTCTCGCTCCTCTCTCTCGCTCTTCTTTCGCTCTTCTCTTGGCCCTCTCTCGGTCCTCTCTCTTGCCCCTCTCTTGCTCTTCTCTCGCTCCTCTCTCACTCTTCTCTCACTCTTCTCTCTCGGCCCTCTTTCACCCCTCTCTCTCCCCTGTTTCACCCCTCTCTCGCTCTTCTCCCACTCCTCTCCCATGAACTACCACATCCTATTAGTGTCTGACTTGTTCAGAATCTCTGTCCAACTTTCAGCTGACAACTTTTCCTCCACTTTTTCACTTTTGGAGGCTTCAGTATCGGTCAAACCTCCTCCTCCTCTCTCTATCCTCTATCTCTCCCCCTCCCTCTCACTTGCCCCT
>KN486213.1:5991-26562 GCA_000787095.1 Periophthalmodon schlosseri | reverse complement strand
CCTTGCCAGCTCTCATTTGCTTTCTCCCTCTACCCTCCTCTTTCATTGTCTCCCCCTTTATTTTCTCTTTTTTTCCTTGTCTCATTCGGTCTCTCTCCCCCTCCTTCCTCCCTCTCTTCCCTCTCGTCCTCTCTCTCTCCCCTTTCTTGCTCTCTCTCTTTTTTCCTCTACCCCCTTTTCTCCTTTTCCCTCTCTTCTCCCCCCCTCCCCCCTCTCTCTCCCACCCTCTCAGCTGAGTGCATACAATAATCAGATGATGCAGCCTCTTCCCATGTGTTGATCATAAACCTCTGGCTAACCCCTCTGCTAGCATAACACGCTCAGCTAGCACGCCGCGCTCACTCGCGTGTGCATGTTTACACTGTGGGGCGGAAAATCAGCGTCTAATTAAAATGGCCTCATAACGTCAGAGTTTACGAGACGGAGAGGCCGATCGGAGCGGAGATGTGCACAGCTCCGGGTCGTTTGAATACATCACTGTCGGCCATGTTGGAGCGGTAAATAGACAGTGGTAAAACGAAATTCATGTTGCAACCGGTTGCACTTGTAAATAGTAAATGTTTACAGTGAAGTCGGAATTCACAGATTACATTTATGATCATCAAAAACATACCCAGAATCCATTTTTAACACTGGTTTAGTTGATGGCAAAAAAGAAAAAAAGAATTCTTGTTGTTGTTTACAGTGTGGAGTATCTGCTATTAGTTAAGTCCAATGAACTACCCTAAAGTCTGAATTGTTTAGTTGTATCTGCTATTAGTTAAGTCCAATGAACTGCCCTAAAGTCTGAATTGTTTAGTTGCCTTTTGTTGTGCTTAAAAAGGGGGAATTTTACTTCTATGGGGTATTAACTGCTAACACATAACATATTTAGAAACCTATCTAAAACCTCTTCAAGTATGTTTTTGATGAAGAAACAACATTATAACATGGTAGGAAGCAAAACAAAAATCGATTTTGCATAATACCCCCTCTTTAAGAAACTTACAGACAGCTTTGTACATTTAAATTACTTACATTTGCGCATAAACTTGAAAAGAAAGAAAACAATCAATTAATCAATCACATTTTTTTTTTTTTTTTTTTTGAGGAAATCCTTTGGACTGAAGTGCCTCCTGAAAACACATGCATGCCCCTCTCTGTGTAGACATGTAAAACCGAAAAAGGTACATACTATATATATTATTGTCAAATTCCCACCAAAATCAACAAATGGTAATAGACTCTTAAGTCAATCACTCAACCATTCAGATTCATATTCATATCTCGCCTGAAAGCACATTACACATACTCGTACAGAATTGCTCACTTGGTCTCCTCTGTTCCATGGAGCAGTGACTCATGTGTAAATGGTGTTGTATGTGGGTTTTTAATAGTGTCCGGATTATACTTCAGAATTTGTCCATTACACTTTTAAAATGCCCTTGCACGTTGTAAGTAGTGCGGTCACGATACTAAAATTCAGTCAGTTTCCAGGAATAGACTCAGCCCTCAATATCGATTCCAATACACAATCCATACTAAAAAACAGATTAATATCTGATTTTCAATATTTGGAAAACCCTAGTTGTAAATATAACAATATCATGTTTGCCATTAAGCAAAACGTTACATGAGCCCATTGATACTTGTCCAAATGCAAGTCTTCCAAGTGTGTTTGATTTGAGGTTGGAGCGTGATCAGTGGTGGCACATACCTTCATGTGGAGTCTTTTCGTGCCTATAGAAGATTTCACATAACCACTCTGCTGCTGTACACAATTTACTCATCCTTCTAAAGAATTGCTCAGTTGGTCTCCTCTGTTCCACGGAGCTGTGACTCATGTGTAAATGGTCTAAGTGTTGTACGTGGGTTTTTAATAGTGTCCGGATTATACTCCATGAGTCACTAATCTGAGGAGACAAGACTTCCACTGTGAATCATTCTATGTGTGAGACTGGCCATCTGGGCCGCTGGGCACTGTGCTGCTATGACTATAATGTGGGCAAGTAGAACGGGCCTTTATATTTTGAGATTAATATCTTCAATTTAAACAGAACATGTGTGACTTTTGAAAGCACTTTGGATAAAATGATCTGTAATGATTTAGAATGACCATTCCTGGAATATAATATAGTGATGGATGGATCAATGCTAAAATTTTACCAAAAAAGATAAATTCTCATGCAAAAATATTGATACGTAAAATAAAAATTTGAAATTAACCAAACGTCAATATATTTTTGAAATACACTTGATTGAATTGACCTGAGTAACTATAACATGGTTAAAAGCTTTGAAAAGCTTTGAAAAGTTGATTTTGCATAAAAGGTCAGCTTTAATACATTTATGTAATCTTTAGATCTGATCAATTTTTTTTTATAATAGAGGAGTTTCAATGCATTTTAATACAAAGCGTGTTGGTATCAGCATCGCTATGACATCACAGAACTTGCCACCATGTTACTTGGTATCAGATCGAAACAAAATATTGCCCGTCACTAAATAGGACAAAAATAGAATGGTAACAGACATATTGTATTCTAGCCCTACTAACTATTATTGTAATTTTACAGCTTTTATACTTGGTCAAGGTTAGATCAATTATATTATTAGTAAATTGCATTAAAGCAGAACTATTCTCCAAAATCAACTTTTCAGACCTTTTAACCACTTTATACTTGTTTCCCTTCTCATTTACCCTCTCGAACTTGTTTTTGGAGTGATTCGTGCATGTTTGAGCAATCTTTAATCACTCGTTTTCAAGACGTCATATTGCCAATCAACCTCTGTTTTCATCTCCACCAACACACGCCCACTGCTCTGTACTTATTTCTTTCTTCAATTTTATATTCTTAATTAATGACACATGTAGGATTCGGCAGAGTCACATACTCATTGTGGTACAAATGGAAAAAAATCTGCTACTCGCTAGTGTGATTTGCAGCTATCCATAAGAGGGGCCGACAGCTACACGGCTACTTGTTTCTTTTATTAAGTTGGTTTAGATGAATATTGCATAATTAACATGTGCAATTTATAACATAATAATCCAGGGGTGTCACATATTATAACTATATAGTAGACACGAGCACAATAGGTCTTCTTTAAATCAACGTAGAACGACAGATGTGTCCTTTTTCCATGAGCAATTCAATGTAATTACATATAGTTCCTTTACTTGCTTTACAGCCCTATTACCATGTTATTACTGTGATGTAAAGCTTACTCTTGACTCTTACAGCTATACAGTACAAAATGACCTTAAAACAGGAGATAAGGTGAGTGCTTCAGTGGGGCTCTAGTGAGTCAGACAGAAGGATGTAGGCACAGGTGCTGACAGAAGGATGTAGGACACAGGTGCTCTTCAAGGATGAGGCCACTTATCATGGAGGAACAGAGGTTTATCTTAGCACATACTGACGTGAACATGTGAATGGTAGTGGAGCTGAAACAATCAGAGGCAATTTTGTGTAGAAACATTAAAGGGCCCATATTACGCTACTTTCTGTGTTATAATGTTGTCTCCTCATCAAAATCAGACCTGGAGTTGTGTTTTGTTTCATTCACACATCTTTAACACAGACACCCTGCATATTTAGGCTGAGGTCTTTCCTCAAACAGAAAACACTCTGTTCCACCTTGTGATGTCATGTGATGATACAGGAAGTGCTCCACTGTGTTTTTAAACTCCATACACCTTCACTAGAATCATTTGGATGATTGCAGCTCTGGAATTTCTAATCTCTACTGAACAAAAGGTAAAAGGAGCTGTTAACTTGAAAAAAGCATCGCAAGGTGGAAAAGAGCATTTTGAGTTTTGGAGATGTAGACTAATAATAAAAGGTTACTCAAACACGTGTGAATGAATCAAGACACGACTCCAGGAATGTTTTTGAGGACGTAACAACATTCTAACATGGCTAAAAGCTCACAAGAGTCCATTTTGTGTAATATAGGATCTTTAAAAGTCCCTTATTGAGACATGGACAGTTATATAGTTGGTTTTTTTTCCATTTTCTTAAAGCGTCGATGATTTTTATATTTTGCATCTCTTCAACATGAATTACAAAGTTGTGATTATGTTTTGGTATTCAAGGACAATGCCTCAAACAGTTATTTTCTTCAAAAGAATGCCTCAATATGGCTGCTCATCTGAAACTGCTTGAGCGCTTTGGAGAAATTTTGGTTGACGGAGCGAAGCAAATTGCACATCAAGCTTCAATGTCAATGACAATTTAGTTACAAAGTGTGTTCAAATGTCCTCGCTGTTTTAACCAGTCCAACGCTCCCATTTTATACTGAGAGGATTAAGCCTCAACTCCAAGTCCAATCTCTACAGAAAAACACATATTTTGGCTTTCATCTTCAAAGTAAGTAAAACCATACATAGAGTTATTGATACCTCTCCCATATATTCACTGTTCTTCCTCTGCACCATATATTCACCCTCCCTCCTCCTCTGTACCATATATTCACTCTCCCTCCTCTGTACCAGCTCGAGATCATTCTAAAGCTATTTCTGAAAGGTTCATTTCTGTCCTGGTGATGTGACTTTTTTATTATTGATACTTGTTAAAATGAGTATTTAGTTTCGATACTAGTTTTAGTATTGATTAGCAGGGGCGTCGGACTGGGAGGGGGGTAAAGGGTATTGTTTACCCAGGGCCCAGTGCAGAGAGGGGCCCCTCACAAAGTCTGTAATGAGCATTTTTCATTAGACAACATGTAGTGTGGGCCCACCATGATGGTTTGTACCCAGGGTCCAAAATTCGGTGCTATACTCCTGTTGATTAGTATCTGATTTTCAATACTTTTGACAACCCTAATTGTAAATATAACAGTATCATGTTTGCCTTTAAGCAAAATCATACATGAGTCCATTGATACTTGGCCAAATGCAAGTCTTTGCACTGAAACAAAATGGAGACTAAAAGTGTGTTTGATTTGGAGTTGGAGCGTGCTCAGTGGTGGCACGTACCTTCATGTGGAGTCTTTTTGTGCCTATAAGATTTCACATGGCGTACGCTTGTTAGAACACATTTAAGTACCCTCTATAATACTTAGGCTCGTCACAATGCGGCGCTCAGCAGAGGAACAGTGAAAGCTCAGCCACTTGTGAACGCCCACACAGATCCCAAACGTACCACCGGCTACAAACGATCCAGTTCACACAAGAGAGGCAAAGCTCACAGTCGCTCCATGCTGTTTTGAAATGGAATCATTTTAGCTTTTGTGGCTGTTTAAAGTTATTCCAAAGAGATGGTGACTCGAGGTGACTTACGGCATCAAAAAAGACTCAAATGAAACGTTGTGACTGTTCTTAATCTAATATGATCTTATAAATGTATTTATAAGGGACTACTTCATACACTGCCGGAATATCTCACTTGCTTGTTAATCATTGATATGGGAACATTTAAGACAAAATTGCATGATTGCATAAGTCTAAGGACTGGCCGCACCACAACTGAGATGGGAAAAGGGCTTTTGGCTGTTTTCCCAAAAATGGAATTTATTTCAAGGACAAGCACAATTGAATACTTTGGTGCCACTAATGCAATATAATAATCTGGTAACAAACTTTTATACTCACACCTGCACCTGTTTCTAATGTTTTAAATGGACTTATATACTTTATTTATTTATTTTTATATTGAACAGGGCCCACAAGAAATAGAGAGTCTAAGTGCTCTCATTGGGTCTTCCTTTATAACTAAAGATAAATAAATAAAATAAAAATAAAACAAAAGCTTTGCACTTTCCACAACCATTTTAAGGAAGTATCATATCCTATATTATTGTTGCAAGTCCAGACTGATCTCTCTGCATTATTTATACAGATGGACCTCAGTCTGTTCCCCACACTCTCCATCACGTCTCGAGCCAGAACCAAACACAGCCATGCAATCAGATTTGTTTATTTCAGTGACACGATGTGAAACGAAGGAGCTCATTGGTCACCTATCGTTTACAACAAAGTCAAACTTCTGTCACCTCAGATTAACAGAGTTTAGTGCTTCGCTCATCAATTCTGCAGAAATCCGCAATGTTTTTCAGTCTCCAGTGATATTTTTTCTCATTTCTTTTTTTTTCTCATAAGCAGCAATATTTGTTTGGCTGGACCATACATGTCCCTGATTGGCTAACCCATCTGTCAATCACGCCCATCTGAACTCAGGGAGATTCACCTGTGACCAGACTCACATCTTCATCTTTAAGTATTGGTAAGTATGTGTTCTGGATCCCAGGGAAATAATATTTAGCTTTGAAAATATACCACCAGGTCTAGACCAATACTAAAGCCGGAATAAACCAGGTCTAAAATGTGGTGTGTAAACTGGTTATAAACTATAAGTGGTGGAAGAAGTACTTAATTTTGTTATTTAAGTAAAAGTACAGATACCAGGGCAAAAAATTTAAATTAAAAAAAATTAAAAATACTGAAGTTGCATATGAAACTTCATGTAACTTCAAGTATCACATAAAAAAATCAACTTAATTAAAAGTATTTCACACAGATTTTGAGCTCTAATAAATCTTATATCCCCCCCTCTTTTCCTCTCTCCTTCTCTCTCCCTGTATCGTCTTTGTCTTGCTGAGGACAGATGGAGAAGTGGTCACTCATTATGGGCCCCTCTGAGATAAGTACAGGCTTTAGACAAGTTAGAGCCAAGTCTGTTTGCTCTGGTGATACCCAGAATGCACCTGTCTCTCCATCGCAGCAGGACCACCCAACTCCCCCGCTGTTATCTGCTGCTATCCTAACACTCTAAAGTCAGAAATGCTTCCTTTCTGCTGCCACTCTCTGGAATAACTTTAAATGATGTTGAAAAGACAAATACCAAGGGGAACGAAAAGTATTGCATTTTAAATATTGTGAAAAAATGTAGCTTTGTTAAGTAAGAAGTTGGACATTACTGCAGTTGGTATATAGGAAACTATGACAACTATGATAACTACTTTTCGTTCAATATATGAAAGTTGGAACAATGTTTTTAAGGAGTCAGTATTTATCGTGTTACATTTTAAATCTGCTCTTGGGTTAATGTGTCAGTGGCATAAATTTACTTCAATATTATCGTTTATCGTCGAATTTACTTTACTGCAATAAATCGAACTTCAAAATGTGTTGTCCTGACAGGCCTAATTAGCATGTGTCATTGTGTAACAAAATACATGTACTCGTCAAATGGGCAGATTACACTTGTGATCGATTAACTAATAATTCAAAATTTAAAAATTAAAATCCATCCAAGATCAACCGTGTTAAAGCTCAGGACTGAACGTCCAGAGCTTCACATTACTGGTCAGATGTGCCAAACTTTCAGACATGCATTAGCTAAAACAAGTCAACAAAAGAAACATGGAACAACCACGTATCACTATAGTGTTATACTACTTTTGAATGAGCGCTA
Organism: Periophthalmodon schlosseri; assembly: GCA_000787095.1. Classification (NCBI taxonomy): domain Eukaryota; kingdom Metazoa; phylum Chordata; class Actinopteri; order Gobiiformes; family Gobiidae; genus Periophthalmodon; species Periophthalmodon schlosseri. Next base: position 19,165 of record KN486213.1, on the reverse strand, counting down.
TGGTTAGCATTTAGCATCTCGAAATCTCCGTTGGTTTAACCCGGGATTTACACCTGGAGCTGCAGTGTCAATTTACACCAAAGACAGCAGTTTTGTTTTTTGTTTTTCGTCTTTTACTTTCTCGTACAAAATTCTTTTCTTTCATAAAAAACAGCATGTCAAACTCAAAGGGCAAAAGAAAGAACAGAAATAATTAAAGTAAGAAGAACAAAAAGTATCTGCCATCAAATCCTTTGGCTTGTACAGTGTTAATGGACCCCACTCCATAACTTTAGCTTCTTAGGGCGTCCATGTTTTTCAGTGTCACTTATATAGTGGCATAAATGTGTAAATAGAAAATGTATGTGTGCAGCAAAGAGTTGTGTATGTAGTATGTATGAAGCCTGTGTAAATGTGCGTGTGTGTACATGTTACATGTGTGTATGTTTCTGCCTTATATAATGTTTACCATTTGTGAAAAATACATTGAATTGAATGTCAAGACGCAATCTCGATCTCTATAATGTGCCACAAACCAAGGCCTCGCCAACTACAAATGCAGCACACGGCACACTTTGGTGCACACAGCTCTTAAAAATAACACATTTATTAGCAAAGCGAGACAACATGGGCCAGATCTGACCTTCTACCTTCTTCATTGACCAACCAATAATTGATTCAGTCTTTAGTGTGAATGCTTAAGTCAAAATGTTAGTTAATTCAAATCTGATAATGCAATGAAAATAAACGAACAAAGACTGCATATAAAATCAGGTGTATTAACCAATATTACGCAACAAACCAAGGCTTCGCTAACAACAAATCTACCAAAGGACACAGAATCTCGCACACTTCCAGCAAGATTTATTTCATAAAAATAAAAAATGTATAAACAAGCTCATTTTTAGCAAATAAATAAATAGGAGACAACATGCGTCACCTGTCCATACAAAGACCACTGACAAACCATTGTGTCTGGACTCTGTGGGAGCTTGAGTAATGTATATTTTTATGTGGTTCAATTTTTGAAAACACCAGGAAAAAATGTGCCAAAAACACCAAAATATATGATAAATGTACCACCAGCTGAGGAAAGATTCAGTTGCAAAAATCCATTGAGTCCAACCCAGCGGGGACATAGAAAGAGCATGCACCCAACAGCTCAGACTAGGTGGAGTATAGCATTTATGATCAGAGGGGGTTAGTTCATTGAAAAGAAAAGTGCTTGGAACAAAATAAAAGAAAAAATAAAATCATAACTCAGGGCAAACTTGCTCACACCAACCTGAAGACCCGGCCGTCCCCGAAGAACCATTACCACAGCAACGCAGGGGCCAAAACGCCGCAACAAGTGCCAAGTTTTCTCGTAACCCACAATTCACTTTTCATTTACCACTTGGGCTGTATTTTCCATGCTTTCGCTAACTACAAAGAACTCCAGATCGTGAGTCATAAACATTTTTACTTGGCCCTTGTTCAGAAATTTGGCCCCATGCTAGTAAAGTGGAAAGAGTCTATCAAAAAGGCTTGTTGAAAACCTGTCAGCGTGGAAAAACGTGGAGCATATCCGGAAAAATGTGGAAGATTAGGAGTAAAGCAGGATTCCGACAGTACTAAATCAGGCCTGGTCCCAGCAGGAGAGGGTGAATTGGAGAGATTTGTGTCCCTATGCGTGCAGCGTGTGTAGTGTACTGTTAAACGTGCAGAAGTGCTTTCATGTGATTCCAAAAACTGAATGTGGATCGAGACAGGCGTGTTTTAAACCTGTGTGGAGCCAAAATTGTGTGTGTATTTGTGTGTGTTTGTGCGTATCTATATGGCAAGGCATGTTATTGGCTAATCACGTTTGGGAAAGCTTACAGTGTGATGTAAGACTGTGAGGGTGAAGGTGGTTACACTACCGGGCTGTGTTCAAACTGGATTGTTCAAGATTGGGTTTTTATGCAATACTTTGAATAGAGAAAATATATGTAATTTCTTAGTTGAACTGTGCACATCAATCAGACATAACATTACAACCATCTGCCCAATGGAGCGCAACAGTAACCGACCACCCCCCGGTTCCAGAAGTACATCTCTCATTCATTTTTCCCATAGACTTTGCAAATAAATAAATAAATAAATAAATAAATAATAAAGTTTGAAAGTTTGCTCAGGGCTAATGAGCTATGTGGTAACTAATGACCAGAAGACCTATTGTCGCGCCCCTCAGCTGTGACAAAAGTTTCTCTTGTTTCCCTGTTCCCCCGCCCCTTCTGTCGCTGTGTGTGTGTGTGTGTGTGTGTGGGCGGAGTCTTGTTTGGCAATTACTCGCCGGAACTACATCATTCATGTCAGTTGGTGCCGGATTGTTTCCGCCAGTCAGATGGCGATTTTCAGCTGGACTCTGCATTTATATATTTACTTATCTGTTTTTCTAAACTTGGACTTGCCTTTGTTCCTGTGCTCCTAGCTCTGGTTCTTGTCTCCTGCTACATGCCTCTCCCTGCTCTCCTGATGACCGGATTGTTCCACAGTCCCATGACTCCTTGATTTTTGTAAATAAACCACTTGCCTTTCCCATCCTATCTCAGTTCCATTATTGGGTACTCAGTTTTTTAAGAAACACAACACCTATACTTTATAACTTTATAAACCGTTAAGTGATTAAAGAATTTCACAGAATCTTGCGTTTTAAATGTGCTTTTTGGACTTAAAACAGCCGTGTTATAGATATTAGTTAGCACGTAGCTGGTTAGCCTCCGCAATGCCTTTGAACTCTTAATAGTTGAAGTTTCCGAAAAGTCTATGAATGAATGGAAAATGTACTTCCAGACCTGGAGCGGGTGGTGACGGTTTAGCTCCATATGGAACCTCAACTATCGTGTTTTTTCAACATTTTTCAAAAAGTTGAAACTGTGCTGAATTTTTTAATTCAGCTATTTAAGCTACAGTGTGTTGCTGTCTAACCAATTCAGATGAGAAGGTCCTCAAAATACAATCTTTAAAGGGCCCATAATTCAGATTAACTCCACTGTCATAATGTTATGCCTGATGTATAAAATTAAAGCTTTTATTTCAGTTCTGTATTTTGTTGACAATTATAATCATGCCTATTATTTAGAAGGCATTTGTCGCTATGGGATAATTTGTATTGATTGTAGGTTAAATGAAAAGTCCAATTGGCCCCTCTTAAAACACTCCACCAGCGTTAGATAATGGGCACACATACATGCCTCAAATCAATGTCCTCTTTCATGCTCCAGGTGCATGGCTAACAGCTATTTGATTTATAATAATTAACCGCTACAACCAATCCTACGCAGAGACAACTCCAATACGCCAACAGTACAACCAAGACTCTTAGCTGGCACTTCAAACCCGTGTCCGTTTAATTAAAGAGGGGGTATTTTAGTTCTATGGGGTACTAACTGCAAACACATTTCGAACCGATTTTGCATAATACCCCCTCTTTAACCAAAAAAATAACTTATTAACTAACAAAATCTGCATATGCCACTCAAATGCATTGCAACGTTAGCTTATATAACACTTTCAAATACAAATGAAAAAAACAAGAATCCAAAAGCTTGCCACTTTTAAAGATGTACTACGTAACTTTCTGGTTTGTCAGCGTGGCATTAAAGTTGTCAAGCTTCATGGGGATAAGCGAGAGACATTACCGAGCCGAGTTACATATCAGATCTGTGGACAGGCCAGCCCGCTCACAGTAAGAATGCATGTTTTTTTCCAAGGGATTCAAGGGATTTTGAGAAATAAACACGTAATTGAATGATACAGCGTAAGTTAGTTTAATGCCATGCTGTGGAACATTCCAGACAAAGTAACATAATCTCAGTGGAGACAAGGATGTGGCAACGCTTCCAATAGAAAAATTACATAGTGCATCTTTAAAGCATCATCATCACCAATCATCCAGCTCTGACCACACTGTCTTAAGAGGGGCATCGGTCTCTTTTCTTTGGTCCCAGTCTGAACACAGCCCAGTGGAGCGACATGACATCACTTCTGTATCGTCTGGACTCACCGATGACGATGGTGGTGATCTGGTTCTTGGTTGACCCGAGCTTGTTCTTGACCTCACAGACAAACGTGGTGTTGACCGCGTCGTCCACTTTACGCACAATTAGCTTGTTCCCGTCCACCACCACTGAGTCTGGTAACGGACCGGAGACGCTATGACAGGACAGAAGGAAGAGGGGGTGAAATATACAGTAAGGAGCAACGTATGGTACAAACTAGATTGTAAAAACATTCAAAATAAAATGGTTGATAAACTTCGCTCATTGATTCTGTAGAAATCCGCAATGTTTTTTCTGTCCCCTGTGATATTTTTTTTCTTTTCTTTTTTTTTTCCTCATGAGTCGCCATATTTGTTTTGATACGGACGAACATGCGCGGCCCCGATTGGCTAATGCACCTGTCAATCACAAAGCATTTAATTTATGTTCTAATAGAAGATAGGGGTGGAATTTAATAAGTTTTCTTTTTCCCCACTCTTTTTCGAGCTTAAATAAGAAAAAAAAAAAGTGAAATGTGCATTAAGTGTAATGGATACACTGCATTTTCATTAATCTACTCGAAAAAAAAAAAAGATTAAATTAAATTAAATTGATGAGTCACGCGAATCTGAGATAGAACCAGTGACCAGACCACAGACTGCATATATAAATGGACATAGCTAACCTGCTAGCCACCTCGTTCCAAATAGGAAGTTAGCATGGGCTCGCTTCCGGCTCCATCGACTCTGACTCTAATTCACTTTGTACTGAAAAACTGTCACCCCTCTCTCTGTAAATGCTGCTGTCAGACCCGTCAATTTGGTCTTAAAACGTTCATATTAACACGTTCTACATGATCCTGATATTTTTATTTCACTATTGTGTCCGTAAATCAAGATATGAACATTAATAAGGTCGCTCTCGCAAGCGTTAGCAACAGGTTTGATTGACACTGTTGTGGAAGGGGCGTTACCTTCAACAGCCTCACTCCGGATTGGCTCTTCGGTTGCTATGATACTCGCGGTCGCGGTTCCAAATATGAAACTCGGCTCCAAATTCGCCTCTATGAGCTTCACGACTGGAGCCGAACGCTATGGGTGACGTCACTCCCTCAGTCCACTTCTTTATACGGTCTATGGACCAGACTCACATCTTTGTTAACTATTGGAGAAGTGTTTATTATTGTGTAATAGCCATTAACAGCAAAAAAAGCTCTCTCTGCAGTGCGCCTCTTGCTGTTTTCACACTGACTTTGGGGTGATTCGGAGTCACTTGGGTGAAATAAAACGTGTCAAAGTTTAAAAAGACCCATCACGAAAACACAAACACAAAGTGAGCGATGGCAGAGGAGGAGAGGAGCGGCCGCCATTTTGAAATAATCAAAGAGAACGTTAATGTGAAGGCGCTCTGATCTGCTCATGTTCATCACATAGCACCCAGCACGCCATCTGTCCACCGCCACCCGGAGCACACATGATCGAAGCAAGATCATTAGAAAGAAGGGATCATTAAAGGAGGACTGAGAAAAAGCAGGGAGACGCTCTGCTAGTCTGCACAGCGGGGAGGAGGAGGGGGAGTGAGCTACGGGTGGAAAATTATTCAAATTTTAATCGAAATTGAGATCAGAACGTTTCAAAGTAAATGTTTCAAGTGAAAGTATATTGTTTGGAGTTCAGACTAGTTCAGACTACATTTGACTCTATTATCTGTTAAATGGCATCGCATAACGTTTTTTTTGTTGTTGTTGTAATGTTTAGTAAAATATGCCTACATCAATCCATAATAAAAAAACAAGCTATTTGCAGATCTATGTTATAATGTTGCTTCATTCACACACACCCTGCATTTTTAAGACAAGTTCTTCTCTCAAACAGAAAACACTACTAGAAGCATTTTGAAGATTTCAGCCCTGGAATTGCCAGTCTCTACTGAACTTAAGGTAAAAAGTAGCTGTTAACTTGAAAACTACCACTACATGACATCACAAGGTGGAACAGAGCATTTTGAGCTTTGGAGATGTAGACAGACTAATAATGAAGGGTTACTCAAGCATGTGTGAATGAAACAAAACACAACTCCAGGTATGTTTTTGAGGAGATAACAACATTATAACATGTCTTAAAGCTCACACGAGTGCATGTTGTGTAATATAGGACCTTTAAACAGCACCTGGTTTTCAATACCAGAACTTGAAAAAATACTTTATACTTTCTAGTCATCAAAATCTGTTATCAAAAGATGTTTTTTTTCAAAAGATCTATTTTCTTCAGTACCAGTATTTGTTATCTGTATTGTACATTTTTTTGGTACCATATAGTTGCCCTTTACGTTACCCAGCCCTTCTTACTTCTTCCAACATGATTTACATAGACAACAATTAGCGTAACAACTCCGATACATTCTGGTAATGTAAATAATGTTTAGAATACTCACGATGTCCATGTGATCACGGTGGGGGCGGGGTTAGCGTTGGCGAGACACATGAGCGTGGCGTCCGATCGGCCCATGTACCAGTTGTGGTCGTAGCCTTCGATGGACACTGACGGAGGGTCTGCAGACACAAGAAACAACATCAAGAAAATACACTTAAAATATAATAATAACAAATTGAAACAGATGTGGGAAAAAATGGACGTGCTCTTACAGTAACATTACATTACATTATTAAAGGTGTACTATGTAACTTTTCAGATGAAGGGTCTGCTATCTGCTTATCACCAAGGAGATGCCTAGAATGTTTCACAGTATGGCATTTATTAAATTACGAGTGCTTTATTGCTCAAAAATACCTTGAAAATAAAATTTAAAAAAATTTATATATATATATAACTCTGCATGGGGTCTCCTCTCCACAGATCTGACCTGTAACTTGGCCTAGTAGTGTCACACGCTTTTATCCATGGAGATAACTGAAAGAGCTTTACATCAAATAACCAGTCACGCATTCACTCAAAAACCAGTGTACACAGTCTGGGGCTTAAGTGTCTTGCCCAAGGAGACAACAGCAGTATTCATCTGTGGGAGCTGGGACTGAACCACCAACCCGTGGGTCAGTGGATCTGACGGCTCTACCAACGATGTTTATGTCGGAGTAGGATTCAAACCGCCAACCTTCGGATCAGAGGACAAGCACTCTGAACTACTGCTGCCCGTAGTGAACCGTTAACCGCCAACCTTCAGATCAGAGGAGAACAGAACAGACAGTGGGGCAGAGTTTACTAGATGCACATTATATACTTTTATACTTTTATATCAGTTTAATACCCTGATTTTGAGTACTTCTGATTAACAACTTACTGACAGGTTCAAGACAGAAAGATGAATAATGGTTGATTTTTGTGACTGTGCATGGGTTAACAATAAATCAATTTTAAGGTCAACTATAGGTCAAAGTTCAACATGTGCTTTGCTCCGGCTAAAGGTTGGGTCAGGGTTAAATGGTATTAGGCATGAATATATTGTACAGGGAAATGGGGTATAAGATCCAATGGGTTACAATATAATTTGGACTTTATTTAAATTAGATTTTAAATAAATTATTTTAACGCCAAGCCAGGACAAACAAGTGTTGCATCTTATGTAAAAAATAAATAAATAAATAAATAAATCCATTGTAATTGCATAGTAAGTACAAGGGAAATAACTATTCCTGTAGATAACACATAAATAAGAGGAACACTGACAGCTGCCACGACCTTATTATTTTAAAGTAAACTGAATGAAATAAAGTGAATAATCACCCACTTGAAATGATGTTGCTAGGTGATTGAGATGTCCATTGTGTAATATTAATTAGAAACTATAGCTACAAAGACACTGTAGATAAGATTTAATTAGCAGAAATGAAAACCACAAGTCCATGAAATGAGCAGTTATAGATACATACAACACCATATGTTTGAGAGCTTCTATCAGATTGAATGAAGACAGTTGGCATGTTTAAAATGCTGCTGTGTGGACCAGGGATGTGTGAGTCGTTACTAAGTATCGATACTGTTGTTACTGAGGTATCGAAAGGTATCAATTGAGATACCGCTCTAAAAGAATCAATACTACTAGAAGATTACAAATGGACTTAGTAACTTCCGGTTTTCATATTTTGAATAATTACTTCCTGTGTAGCACTTTATCGAGAATTAGCAAGAAAACGATGCTAAATGGCAAAGAAAAAGTTGACATGGAGCAAAGTGAACATGGTTTTTGCATTAGTTACTCCTCAAACTCTTATGGTGTATTTGAAGATTTGTTGCCATTAAATATGAAAATCATAGTAGTAGTAGTAGTAGTAGTAGTAGTAGTTGTGTCAACCTTCGTGTAATATAGGACATTTAAAGGTCCTACATAACACAAAATGTACTATTTTGACCTTTAAGCCATGTTGGAATGTTGTTACCTCCTCAAAAACATACCTGGAATTGTGTTTTGTTTCATTCACACATTTTTTCACACCCTTTATTATTAGTCTGTCTACATTTCCAAAGCTCAAAATGCTCTGTTCCACCTTGTGATGTCATGTAGTAGTAGTTTTCAAGTTGACACCTACCTTTTAGCGTTTGTTCACACAAAGGTGGAACAGAGTGTTTTTAGTTTAAGAGAAGAACTCAGCCTAAATATGCAGGGTTTGTGTGTTAAATGTGTGAATGAAACAAAACACAACTCCAGGTCTGTTTGTGATGAGGAAACAACATTATAACATAGATCAGAAAATAGCTTAATATGGGCCCTTTAAAGTCTGTTGACATTTCAGTTGTTCTGTAGCCTTAATAAGTTATAATGTGTATATACATTTGGAAGTAAAACCAAAAGGAGAAGGACTAGGAGGAGAGAAAGAGAGGGAGGAGAAGCTGTTCACTCACAGAGGTGGAAATCAGTGTCTGCAGAGGAGCTAAAGTGCTTAAGCGTGTTTGGGTTCACCTGGTTCAAAGATGGAGTTGTGCTGAGCGGAAAGAAAGAAAGAGGGAGAGATACAGAAAGGAGAGAAAGAGAGAGGGAAAGAAGGGGGGGAGGGAGAAAGGTCTATGGAGCTTCACAGAGACGACTGAACCACTAAAGTGATCTGAGGATACTCACCGCGCTACAAGAAACACGAGTGTGGGGTCCAAAGGGGTTAGTGAAGGCAGTTCTGGATACTAATTTAATTATTTATTTATTTTTAATAAGTAGTGGTAGTAGTGGTGGTATCAGTAAAAGTAGTAGTAGAAGTATAGGATAGTAGGATATGCATAAACAAAAAAAAGAAAACATGTTATGTGAAAGGTTTTAGCAAGAATACTAGCAGTAATGGTAGTAGTAGCAGTAAAAGTAGAAGTAGCAACTTCCTTTTGTTTCATTCACACATGTTAAACACACAAACCCTGCATATTTAGATATTTAGGCTGAGTTCTCTCAATCAGAAAACACCCTGTTCCACCTTGTGATGTCATGCGGTAATACAGGAAGTGCTCCACTGTGTTTTTAAACTCCATACACCTTCCCCAGAATAATTTTGTGAATTTGATCCCTGGAATTTCCAAGCTCTACTAAGCAAAAGGTCAAATGTAGCTGTTAACTTTACACGTACTGCTGCGTGACATCACAAGGTGGAACAGAGCATTGTGAGCTTTGGCGATGTAGACAGACTAATAACTAAGGGTTACTCAAACACGTGTGAATGAAACCAAACACAACTCGGGGTATGTTCTTGAGGAGGTAACAACATTATATCATAAACAGGAACACAAACTTACAAACCTGTGCATTATAACTTTCAGAGCATGTGCGGTGAAAGTGCTTCCATGTGATTTTAATTACAGAATGTGACAGCTCTCTAAAAATAACAACTAACAACAGGGTTCAAAACTGTAAGCGTCAATGTCAAAGTTTCAAAGTTTAATTAAAATATAGCACCATGTTAACATCTTTAGTTTAGTGTGAGCAGTGTAAGCACTAGCTCCCATAGACAAACAGCTAAGTATAAGATAGAATGAAGATATATTTAACAGGGTCCAGGGGTCAAAGTGTGGCACCGGCAGTGGATTGTGTTAATAATAATAATAATAATAATAATGGAGGGGATGCAAGATTGAACAAATGAGTTTTTAGTAGTGATTTGAAGTGCTTTGAGTTCCTGATAAACTGTGGGAGTGAGTTCCAGAGGGTGGGGGCGGCGGCAGCGAAGGCTCGGCCCCCCAAGGCTCTGTGCTTTGTCCCGATAAGGGGAGAGCGGAGGTTGGTGTCGGCTGACCTGAGGTGGCGGGTGGGACGGTGCTGATGGAGGAGTTCGGTGAGATAGGGAGGAGCCAGGTAGATAGAGGGACTCGTAGGTGATGAGGAGGAGCTTGTATTGGATGTGGTCTTGTACGGGGAGCTGGTGGAGTTGTTTGAGGACGGGGTGATGTGGTCTCTGGAGCGGGTGTGGGTGGGGTGTCGCATGAGATGTTGCGGAGGTGGAAAAACTTGGTGTTTTCTGTCAAAGTCCATGGATAATTTTGTATTTTGTATGATTATGATTATGATTATGATTATTATTATTTTATTTTTATTTTACTTTTTCGATTGCAGTTAGGTTCACAATATATTTTTGAAAAGTTGACTTCTATTCAGAGTGCACATTGAAAACAACAGGGGGCATTAACATTTGAGAAGACTGAAATATGAAGTGTTAATTAATACAAGAATCTCATTCATTTCAGAACTTGTTTGGAGAGGTGTAAACTACAGGTATAACAAGGATTTTCTATTAAAAGACAGGATATTTTGTTCTTTGCGGAGAACATTCTTGTTTGGAATGCTCCACTGTATGAAACTTCTATCTTGCATGTATTCATTTATTCATTTATTCATTTACAAAGTGGCCAAACTTCCTTGTCAAAGCCTGATCTCGTCAGATCTCAGAAGCTAAGCAGGGCAGGACCTGGTTAGAACTTTGATGGGAGACCGCTGGGAATTCCAGGTGCCACAGTGGGCAATTATTATTATTATTATAAATTCATTCATTCATTGCTATTGTGACTCTGCGCTCCTCTCCACAGACCTGACCTGCCACCGGTTTGTCACCATGGACATAGGTAAGATAATAATTCCATATTAAGAGGTATTCAAGCCAAAGCAATAACATCTTTATGGAGGCAAGCAGGTGTCGGACCTTTTACGTAAATCCCCGCTCGTCCTTATTATAAAAAGACAACCCGAACATCCCGATCTGCCTCTTCCCAATAAAAGTACGTTTATGTGTTAGCGGTTAGCAGTAACAGTAACGGCATGTGCCCTAAGTGCTTCCTCCTTCCTCCAGATGTTGTTTTGTCGCCTTTGTCGTTAAACAAGTGACCGTGGAGAAGTGTGAAACTGTAGCCTCTTAGCGCTCGCTGTTAGCTTTATGTTAGCTTTATGTTGGTTCGACACAGGTTTACACAGACTATCAGTGTAATGTGAGGAGATGCGCAATGTAGGTGTAGAGGTGACTGGAAAAGACACTGCACAAGGCCCGTCCATGTGTTTATACAGAGCGGAGAGAGATTCTAGTGTGATACTGTGTAAACAGGATAAACTGTTGATGTGTTAAATACAGCATAGTGTGGATGAACAGATGGGTTTTAGTTATATACAAATAAATATTCTCACTACCATACTGCCATACTACCACTAGCGTGTTATGTATCTGAAACTGTAACTTCTATAGCCACAGCTGCCCTGGGGTAGACAGACAGAAGCAAGAACGCAAATTTGTGCCACTCATTCAGCGGGTTATCGGACCACTGACCTTAGGGTTGGTGGGTGAGCCACTAAACTACTGCCCGACTTTCTTTTATTATGACTGTGTGTATTTGACCGTATTTTCCGGAGTATAAGTCGCACTGGAGTATAAGTCGCACCAGCCAAAAAATGCATAATAATGAAGAAAAAACCCCATATATTTCACATATAAATCGCATCTGAGTATAAGTCGCACCCCCGGCCAAACTATGAAAAAAAGTGTGACTTATAGTCCGGAAAATACGCTATATATCGTGTCATGAATGTGAGTGTACCATATTCTAACTATATACAGGACCAGACCTTTGCACTAAACTGCATCCAATCACTCTAATAGTTACTGTACCTTCAAAAAGCTATAAATACTAATATGACCTATCCACGGGTTTCTGAATGTTGAAAAATTAGGACTGTTGCCATAGCGATCAACAATATAAAACTAAACATAATGTACTTTGAATGGGGAAAAGTCTTAAAAATATAACAGGAATCTGAAACCCATGAACAGGAGATTGGAAGTTTATGTCACTAATGAACAACTGCACATCACAGTTAGAATACGCATTGAATTACAGAAAAGAAATTGTTCAAGCAACATTTCTTTCTGCTTTTTTCTAGCTGATACACTGTCTGAATATCTCACTTACTTTTGGTTATTTTGTTTCTCAAAGCTGGAATACATTTCAGGGACATGCAAAACTGGATACACTGGTGCCATTACTGCACTAATCAATAATCTGGTGATAAACATTTATAATCACACCTGTAGCTGTTTATAATGTTTTAAATGCCTTTGTTATTATCATTCTGTTTGGGTTTTTTTTGTATTTTCTAAACAGAGCGCTCATGAAAAAGAGTCTGGTTCTCTCAATGGGCTTTCGTTAGACCTGTCACGATAATGACTATATCAACTTATCGTTCAATTTATGAAAGATGGAACAATGTTTTTTCGGGTCAGTATTTCTCGTTTGGACTTTTTCTTTGCACTACTGGGATATTTTTGGTTATTTTTTGGCTATATGATAAGATTTGAGCCGTAAAAGGTTGAATTTATCACTTCTATGACTCATTACAGATGCAAACTAAGTAAAGTGTTTCATTCTGCCGTTTATTTATTGCAGCTCATAATTTTTTTTAACAATCGTTTATTGCCTATATTTACTTCTGCAATATATCGAACTTCAAAATATGTTATCGTGACAGGCCTAGCTCTCCCCGTATAAATAAAGATAAATGAAAATGGAGTTGATGTGGTTGTGTGTCTTACATTCCACAGACAGTTTGATGGGGTAGACCCAGGTCTGGTCTTGGGTCCTCTGGTCCACGAGGCAGGTGAGCTCTCTCCCGTTGTCCGCAGGCGTAGGGACCAGTCTGTACTCGCTCCTCACTGTCACCGTCCCGTCCGGTCCGCTGGTGCTGCTGGTGGAGTGGTTGCCCCCCACCGAGCCCAGCCACCGGATACT
>KN486212.1:0-11395 GCA_000787095.1 Periophthalmodon schlosseri | reverse complement strand
ACACACACACACACACACACACACTCACACACTCACACACACTCACACACACACACACACGCACACACACGTTGGGTTTCCATGCTTCTCGGGGACGATACATTGACTTTTCATTTCCTGGAGATTGATCCTAACCTTAAAGTGCGTATGACACGTTAGACTACTCATTTCACTAAAACATAATTAACCCAATCATTTATATTTTTCTAGATGATACTTTTTTTTTAATTTATTTTTTTGGTGAAGTTTATCATTTTACTTCCTGGTTGGACATGGGCAGCAAATATGACAAACACTGCTAACATTGCTAACAAGGGCCTAAACGTGTCTACATTGCGCAATAGTTATGATTTGACTAACACTTTTATTTAGTTAAATGAAGGTTTAAACTTCCAGAAAAATGTGTGCTTGATGGAACTGTTGATGACAAACGCAGCGGGATTTTGTGACATAGGTAGAGGCATTCCATCTTAATACTCACAATTACTCCTGTATTTTTGTACTTTTCCTCTTATTATTATTATTATTTTTTCACAAAGTGCCACTTAACTATGATATATATTTACCACAGGTGCTATGCCACCAAACCAAGTCATAATTAGAAAAACATGCCCTACATGAACCGATCTAATAATAAAGTATCTACATCATAGAGACCTGATTTTTGCCCCCATGAAGTATCCAGGCCACCATAATGTGAGTGTATATACAGATTTTAGTCTCCACGTTATGCTAAATATCACCAGGTCTGCATCAGGTAACTCCTTCATTATTAGATTAGGTTTAAAGTTCATATATCGATTAAAATAGGTTAAGGCAAAGAGTGATTTTGGTTAAGAGGCTTAGTCTCCAACAAATTAATGGAAGTCAATACCTAGAATGTCCCGCAGTATAGAATTAAATGTATCTATCTCCGTGGAGGAACGCAGGCGATGTCATCTGGTAAAGTCACGGGTCAGATCCGTGGAGAGGCAACCCAGCTCGTTATATGCTTTTCAAGTTATTTTTGCGCAATCAAAACAACTGTAATTGCGATGTAATGTCCCCAAGAAGCAAGTAGAACCGACACGTGTGTAGGGTATTTATCGCACTGTGGGGGAATAACATCTGCACACACGCTCGCATCACGGAGACCCGATTTTTGCCCCCATAACGGCGGCGGTTCCCTACGTTGCGAATACAGATTTCAGTCCCCGCAGCGCGATAAATACCCGCGCGTACACACACCCGCGGGCTTCCTCTTTCCCAATGAGGTAATTATAGAGCGCGGAGTCCAGGCATCGATCGCATATTCAGCACGCCGGTTCTCCGCACATACATATCGCATCATTCAAGGGGAGAGCGCGGGCTGAGAAACACAGCAGGCTTAATCAATCACCCTTCCGCATTAAAAGGAGGCTCTTCTAAACGGAGCGCGCGGCTCAATGGCCCAAATAGGTAATATAGTGGTGACCTTGGAGAAAGTCCCCACAGGCCGCGAAAGCATAAATACAGAAGCCGACCCACCGCGGAGGAGTCCCGACCGTCTGATGAGAGCGTTAGACGAGCAGAGGGAGCTAACGGTAGAGCTAGCGTTAGCACGGAGGGAGGAGTGTTCGGGGTAGCGCGGGGTTCACAGGATACGGGAGGTTATATATGGAAAGCGGCTAAGTTGAGTCGGAGTTTGAAGCCCTATGTAACTTTTTAGCCAAAATCGACCAAAATAAAATCATTTAAAAATAATAATAATAAAGCAAAAGCATATTTGTTTTTTTCTTTCGTTTTGTTTGCGTTTATTGCACTGAAAAATGTAGAAAAACACGTATCCAAATGTAGAAAAATGTAGAAAAACACGCATCCAAATGTAGAAAAATGTAGAAAAACACACATTCAAATATAGAAAAATGTAGAAAAACACACCTCCAAATGTAGAAAAATGTAGAAAATAAAATCATTTAAAAAAAAAAATAAATAAAACAAAAGCATGTTTGTTTTTTTTTTTCATTTTGTTTGCATTTATTGCTCTGAAAAATGTAGAAAAACACACCTCCAAATGTAGAAAAATGTAGAAAAAAAAATCATTAAAAAAAAATGAAAAAAACAAACATGCTTTTGTTTTATTTATTTTTTTTTTTAAATGATTTTATTTTCTACATTTTTCTACATTTGGATACGTGTTTTTCTACATTTTTCAGTACAATAAACGCTAACAAAAGAAAAAATAATAAAACAAAAGCATGTTTGTTTTTTTTTTTCATTTTGTTTGCATTTATTGCTCTGAAAAATGTAGAAAAACACGTATCCAAATGTAGAAAAATGTAGAAAAAAAAATCATTAAAAAAAAATGAAAAAAAAACAAACATGCTTTTGTTTTATTATTTTTTCTTTTGTTAGCGTTTATTGTACTGAAAAATGTAGAAAAACACACATCCAAATGTAGAAAAATGTAGAAAAACACTGCGACAATTATTTGGCCTCCTCCTCCTACATTCTTATGGTTGCCTTTCCAAACTGTAGCGTTAAGGATCTGCCGATACCCGATATCAACAGACACCAGTGCGGAGTGAAAACAGTATTTATGTCCTTTAAGCAAAAATAAAATAAGACAAAACTGATCCAAATGTGTTTTGTAGCTGTTATAACTACAGAACAACTTTGCATAAATAAACATTCAAACATTATGAGACTTTCTTGGCCAACTACGATCAGTGAATAGTCTTATTACCTCCGTTTATATGTCCAGGATATCGCCTGAACCAGTGTTTGGAAGCCGGTGTCCAATCCAGCAAATTTATACCAGTATTGGATCGTGCGTCCCTAATAAAACGCAACTTTACATAGAATTGTGTGGTCCAGAAACTCTGAACACTGCCTGCGGAGGCTTTGTGAGACGAGCCAGAAGACGTTTTGAGCTGCGAGAGACAAGAACTTCGACTAAATGAGGGAGATTGGCGTAAGTTTATGTTTTGTCCATTCGTTCACTTACAAATTCCACAAAGTTTACACACGCGAAACGCCCGACCCGTTACCTGACGTGACGCCGTCGCTTGCTTGTCGCCGTGGAAATTGATAGACGAAGCGGTAACATGTTTATAGAGACGAGCAGACGGCGGACGGAACTCGAGAAAAGTTGCAAAGTGCGCGTGGAGTTCCCCGTCTGTCCTTCACAACAGCGTCCTCCATGAACGCTCCACCCGCTCCACCCTGAGAGTTGTTTGTTCAATTTCAAGCTCTTTTTTTCCCCCCACCGATCCGCGGCACATAATGATACACCAGAAAGGATCATATAAGGCCCATTTCTACCCTGCGTCGCCGCGTTCGATAACACCTCCATTTGTCCACGTTATTACAGCGGAGCGTGTTCGCGCGGAGGGGCTAAAATGGCTCCGATGTGTCGCGCAAATTGGAAAAATGTTGATTCGTGTCGAAAACAAGGTGTAATTGATGATGATGTGATTACGGGGAGAGCGTTGTCAGAAAAAATGTTTATTAGGGAGTTTTAAAATTGCTGATTATTTTGTTTTGACACATCTGAACGACTTTTGTGTTTTGTCGTTTTCAGCTCGTCACCGTGGAGATGTTTTGGTGCTTTGACTGGAATGTTCCACACTGTAACATACACGTTTTTTTCCGAGGTATTTTTCTTTTTTTCCAAGTGATAAATCAGGTGTTATTTAATAAATGCAAGGTGGTTTAGTTTAATGCCACACTGTGGAATATTCCAGCCTCTCCGACCTACTAACTACTAACACCGACACAACTTCAGTGTCTCATACATAAAAACCACCCCTTTAATGTCCTCCTCACATCTCTCCATCTCCCTCTTTCCTTCTCCTTCTCTCCCTCCATTTAAACAAGTGCTTTGATTCCTCTGCCCTCCTTTTCCTCCTCTTCCTCCCTGTCATCCTGTCCTCTCACCCCCACCCCTCCTCTTCTCCTTCCTGTTTTCTTCCTCATCTCCCTCATCCTGTCCTCTAACCCCTATCCTCTTCTCCCTCCTCTATGTTTTCTTCCTCATCTCCCTCTCTCCCCTCCCTCCTCTTCCTCACCCTGTCCTCTCACCCCATCCCTTCTCCTCTTCCTCCTCTGTCTTCTTCGTTCTCTCACTCCCTTTAAACAAATGCTTTGATTCCTCTGCCCTCTTCTTCCTCTCCCTCCTCTCCCTCATCCTGCCCTCTCACCCCTCTCCCTCCTCCTCTTTATCTTCTCTCCCTCCTCTTCTCCCTTTTCTGTCTTCTACCTTCTCTCCCTTCCTTTAAACAAATGCTTTCATTCTTCTGCCCTCTTCTTCCTCTCCCTCCTCTTTATCTTCTCTTCCTCCTCTTCCTCACGCTGTCCTCCCACCCCATCGCTCCTCTTCTCCCTCCTCCATGTTTTCTTCCTTCTCTCCTTCCCTTTAAACAAATGCTTTGATTCCTCTGCCCTCCTCTTCTCCCTCCTCTTTGTCTTCTCTCCCTCATCTCCCTACCTTCCTTCCCTCCTCTTCCTCAACCTGTCCTCTCACCCCTCTCCCTCCTCTTTATCTCCCCTCCCTCATCCTGTCCTCTCACCTCTTCTCTTCTCCCTCCTCTATGTCTTTTTCCTCCCCTCTATCATCTCTCTCCTCTTCCTCCTCTATGTCGGCTTCCTTCTCTCCCTCATGTCCCTCCCCTCCCCTCCCTCCTATCTTTATCTGCCACCTCTCCCTCCACCTCCTCCTCTCGAGTGTCTTTTACCCCTACTCTCTCACCTCCCCTTCTCCCTTCTTTCCCTCTCGCCTTTGCTTCTTTTCCCCCCTCCTCTCCCTCATCTTTCTCTTCCTCTCCTTCACTCCTCTCCTTCCCCTTCTCTCCCTCTGCTGACCAAACACAGAGCCCATGCAGTGTCAGTAAGTCAATGGCGGCGCGGACATGAGAGAGACGTGTGACCCAACTGCAAATCAGCTCCACACCCGCGGGGGCGCTCCATCAATCTCTCAGAGGACTTTTCTTCCTCCCTTCCTCCTGCTCTGATGTCTTTTCTTGAGAATGTGATGGGAAAACGTTTATATTGGGATTCGTGGGCACGTCGTCTTCGGTCGTGGTTGTGCCTTCGGTAGCTGTGGGTTAATGGTTTTGCTTTAGGTTTGACTTTATATTGTAAACGGTGCTCTGTTTGTATTTGAAAATTTGCAATAAAGAAAACCAAATAGGCTAAATTAAACGAATTAAATTAAATTAATGCAGTATCACAAAAAATATGTATCTTTTTTTCCACAATATATATATATTTTATTTTATTTTGTCTTATTACACCCAATGGGAGCCTGGCCAAGAAAAAAATGAACATACAAATCTGAAACTCAACACAAAAAATAGAAAAAATTACATTATGGCCCCGCCCTAAACCGAACAGGAAGGCGGCCATATTGGATCAAATCAAATATCCTTCATGCCAGACTGAACAAAAAAGCCAATGAGGACATACCTGAATCTGCAATGGTGTTACCATGGCAACATAAAAATGGTCGCGATGCAGAAGGCCGCGATGCAGGGGCGGTTGCGACGCACGGCTGGTCGCGACACAGGGGTGGTCGCGATGTGGGGACGAGAGGCAGGATCTTAACAGTGGCACGTATCCCGCGGTCGCAAAGGGTGGCGAGGGCCTTTAACGTCGCACGCGGTTTTAATTATATTTAAAATCTGTTTCTGAAACTACGAAATAAACTGCTAAGTTATTCAAACTTTTCACAGAATCTTGCATTTTAAATGTGCTTTATTAAACAAAATTTTTCAAAAAGTCTGAGAATAATTCATGAAAAAATGAATTTACTTCCAGAACCAGAGCGGACTTTTGGTACTATTGGCTCTGTATCAATTAGTATATTTTAAGGTTAATATTTTAATTTCTCCTTTTTTCTTGGCAACAACTGTGTAACTTTTGTACTGTGTAAGTGCAACTATAGTGTTAGCGCACTTCTTTGCGGATAGTGTTTTGCTCAAGGACACAACTGTACGAAAAGTACAGCGGAGACTGAACCTCAAACCATCAAGTTACAGCTAAACCTCCACTGCTGCTTTTAATTGCAGGTGATTTTTCTATATTTAAAGTACTTCAGTCGACAGTGAGGGTGCTAATGAAACGTAATTTGTAAATATTTTTATACAACTTCCTCACCAGCTTTATATGCTTCCATTCATCAGATATCCAATTTTCCGTGAGCGATGGCACATTAACAGTATCAAAGCCTGAAACGCTGCAGTGAATGCAGTGGGTTCAAAAACATGCTCTGATCCACTTGATTCAACGGTTGACTCCAATTTGCTGAAGGATTTTGCGTTTTGTGTTTCCTTCGTTTGGCCATTAAAACAAATGAATGTGAATCATTTCTGTGTGTAGTTCTATTAACCGTGCGTGAGGTGATTTCATTTGACTGGAGGAAATGTACTCAAATGCAAATGCAATTATTCAACTAAAACAGAACACGCGCTTAACGTCTGAAGCAAAGACGCAGTTTGCTTAACGCTACTGCAGCAAACTACCAGCAGGATCAACATTACTAACTGCGATCTACCCTTTACAGTGGAAATACTTCGTTCAAAACTGATCCAATATTGAAGTAGTGTTGACACAGTACTCACTACCGATTCCGATACCACGAATAATAAAAATCACTCTTTATTTATTTGCAACATTAAAGGTCCCGTATTACACTATCTTCTGATCTCTGTTATAATGTTGTTTCCTCATCAAAAACAGACCTGGAGTTGTGTTTTGTTTCATTCACACATTTAACACGCAAACCCTGCATATTTAGGCTGAGTTTTTATCTCAAACGGAAAACACTCTGTTCCACTTTGTGATGTCACGCGGTGAGAGTGCTCCACTGTGTGTTTTAAACTCCATGTACCTTCACTAGAATCGTTGGGATGATTTCAGCTTTAGAACTGCCAATCTCTACGGAACTTAAGGTAAAAGGCGGCTGCTAACTTGAAAACTACCGCTTCGTGACATCACAAGGTGGAACAGAGCATTTTAAGTTTTGGGGATGTAGACAGACTAATGATAAAGAGTTACTGAAACATGAGCGAATGAAACAAAACACAACTCCGGGTGTGTTTTTGAGGCGGTAACAACATTATAACATGGCTCAAATCCAGGGCTGAAATGATCCAAGTGATTCTACTGAAGGCACAGCGGAGCACTTCCTGTATTACCACTTAATGACGTCACAAAGAGCGTAACCGCGTACACGTATTTCAGTTCCTACGATGTGCTAAATGCCCGGCCACAGTCCCTCGCCGCGCCGTGACCTCCCCACACCCGTCTCCGTGACATGGCCTGACCCTGCAGCCGAAGCCCATAACCACAGTGACTAAGCAGCCTCTCCCAATGTGACAAGTGCTTTTGTCGACTCTCTCACTCTCAGCCGCTCTAATGGGCGAGCAGTGACCACTCCATTTACCCGCTCCCTCTCTCTGCTCTCTCACTCTGCTCTCTCCCTTCCGCTCTCCTATCCTTTCTCTCCTCTCCTCTTTACACCCTCCCTCTCCCAATAGCCTCGCTTTCTCTCCCTCCCATCTCTCCTCTCTCACCTCTTGCCTCTTCTCCATCTACTCCCCTCTTCTCCATCCCCTCGCCTTCCTTCTTTCCTCTCTCATTCCTGTCGCTTCTCTCTCCCGCCCTTCTCTCCTTCTCATGTCCCCTCACTCCCTCTCTCTCCCGCCTCTCCCTCTCTCCCTGCCTCGTCTCTCCTCACATCACCTCTCTCCCTTCTCTTCTCTCTACCCCTCTCCCTCTCCTTATAACTTCTCGTCCTCCCCCATGCCTCTTCTCCCCCATCCCCTCTCCTTCCTCCCTCCCTTCTTTCCTCTCTCCCTCCTGTCGCTCCTCTCTCTTCTCTCTCTCCCTCTCGTCTCCTCTCACTCCCTCTCATGTCCCCTCACCCCCTCTCTCTCCCACCTCTCCCTCTCTCCCATGCCTCTTCTCCCTCCCTTCTCTATCCCCTCTCCTTCCTCTCTCCCTTCTTTCCTCTCTCCCTCCTGTCGACCTCCCTCTCTTTTCTCCCTTCTCTCTCCCCTCTCCCTCCCTTGCTTCTCTCCCTCTAATCTCCCATCACCTGTCTCCCTCCACTCTCCCTCTCCTTATATCCTCTCTTCCTCTCCCTCCCTCCCATCTCTTCTCTCCTGCCTCTTCTCCCTCTACCCCCCCTTCCACACCCCCCCCCATGCCTCTTCTCCCCCATCCCCTCTCCTTCCTCCCTCCCTTCTTTCCTCTCTCCCTCCTGTCGCTCCTCTCTCTTCTCTCCCTCCTCTCTCCCCTCTCCCTCCCTTCTCTCCCTCTCATCTCCCCTCACTCCTTTACTCTCCACCTTTCCTCTCCCTCTCTCCCCTCTCTTCCCATCTCCTCCCATCACCCCTCTGCCTTCCCTCCTCTCTACCCCTCTCCCTCTCTCCACCCTCCCTCTCCCTATGGCATCTCTTCCTCTCCCTCCCATCTCTCGTCTCTTGCCTCTTCTCCCTCCACCCACTCCCCTCTTCTCCATCCCCTTTCCTTCCTTCCTCCCTCCGTTCCTTCTCTCCTCTCTCCCTCCCGTTGCTCCTCTCTCTCTTCTCTCCCTCCTCTCTTCTCTCTGTTCTCGCTCTCCTCTGTTCTCTCCCTCCCTTCCTTCTCTCCCTCACCTCCCCTCACTGCCTTACTCTCCCTCTCTCCTTCCCTCCCCTCTCCTTCCATCTCCTCCCATCAGCTCTCTGCCTTCCTTCCTCTCTACCCTGCTCCCTTCCTCTCCCTATAGCTTCTCTTCCTCTCCCTCCCACTCTTTTTTTCAGACATTTTCCTTCTGAATGCTCAGTTTAGACATGTTTGCTGCCTCTAAGTTAGTTTTAGTTGTTAAATGGAGGAGAAGAGAATGTGGTGCCTCTATATCTATATCTATTTATAGCTTATATCTCTAAACGCCGCTTATTAAGTTATAAACCGCAAACTTTGTGTTGTTTAACCCTGGAGAACCCACGGGGTCAAATTTGACCGCAGTTAATTGCTGCTACCCAAAATGAACAAACAAAAAAAAATGTCAAATTTAACTTCAAAAGCCCAGAGTGCCACTTCTGGCCCCTGCATAGAGACGCCTAGTGGATGAATACTGAACTAAAATGAGCCAGAGTGGTAGTGATTTTGGCCTTGTTCTTGTTTCCATTGGCCAAAGTGTGTTTGTACATTTGAAATTCAGTTCTAACATGCAACAAATAAAGCAAAAAAGAACATTGTCTCATGTCTCATTATATCTGTGTGGTTGACTGATTATTTAAAACAAATTAAATAGTTTGCATTGACAGTGTTTGTTATTGTGATTCTTTGAAATGATACGCCTAAAGCCCAATGGGTCAAATTTGGCCCTGATCCTAAATTAGGGAATAAAGGGTTAAAATTGAAAAAGTGGATATTTCAGTGTTCAGTGAACTTATAGCAGTAATTTAATGCATTGTTCATAATTTTCCAAAGAAGAAAAGGGGTCTTGGGTTCTCCAGGGTTAAAATAAAGCGCTTTACGTCAAGGAACCACTCTCACACACACACACACACACACTGGGGGCGATCTGTGGGAGCTGGAATCGCACTGCCAACCTGTGGGTCAGTGGATCTGACCACTCAACAAATGACGTTTGAGACCTTCAGGTCACTGGGCAAACACTCCAACTGAGCCTCTGTCGCCCCAGATAGAACATACAGAAAAGAAATATCATCCCAAAATATCTGTATTGGCCTAAAATTTCCATATCGTTGCTTCCCTAAAAATACGCTTTATAATATCTGCGTAGAATATGCCACAGATTATATGTGTGTCAGTTAGCTTCATGTAAAATGCATCGGGCCCATCGGAGAGCGGAGTGTTTGAATAGAGCGCAGTGACGCAATATCCAAAGGGAGATCCGTACATTCAAAAAGACGTAGTTTCTACAATTTACATAAAAACAGCTAAAGATAGTGACTTCAATTATTTAGACCACTCAGACCTACATTACGCTTACAATGTGTTGCAAGCAATACTGGATCTTACATGTGCGGAGAAACATGCAACTCAACATGAATCTTTGAGCACTTCAGGGAGATTTTTCATTATATAATTATGTTCACTTTTAACACTCTATAGTGAAGAACTTTGAAGTTAAAATGTGTTAAACGGGCGACAGATGCTCAGCCGGTAGAGCGTTTGTCCACTGATCCGAAGGTCGGCGGTTCGAATCCCGCTCTCGACATAAACGTCATTGGTTGAGCGGCCAGATCCGCTGACCCGCAGGTCGGCGGTGCGGTTTCAGCTCCCACGGATGAATGCCGTCGTGGTGTCCTTGGGCAAGACACGTCACCCCACTGCGTACGCTGGTGTATGAATGTGTGTGTGAATGGGTGAGTGGTTCCTTGGTGTAAAGTGCTTTGAGTGTCTTGAAGGTGGGAAAGCGCTGTATAGAAATGTGACTATTTACAGGTTTTCATGTTTTTTTTTTCTAATTATTACTTGGTTTGATGGGATAGTACCTGTGGTAAGTATTAAGTGACAGTTTGTGGAAACAAGCTGAGAAGAACAGGATAAAAATATAGAAAGTAGTGGTGAGCTCTAAAACTGAATACCTCTGCTTTTGTCATTAACATGGAATATTCCATTCAAAATGCAGGGACAATTTATGCACAAGGACGATAATTTTCTGACAGTTTAAACATCTTTTTTTTAATATAAATTAAAGGTGTCGTCTTTAATTTTTATTTGTCTAATCATAACTATTGTGTAATTTAGACAAGTCTTGGCCCTTGTTCACACATTTTGGTTGCTAAGTTACTTTTACACATGTCACATGTGCTGCACGTGTCTGACCAGGAAGTGAAGTTATAAACTTCACCCAAAAAAAAGAAAAACAAAAAACAGGCAAGATGTGTTGTAAAATCTGAAATGAATTAAAATACAATGCTAAATAAGTCATAATTCAACCACTTTGCGAATAAAAGCATCTAATGCAATACAAGATTCTCTCCCTTGAATGAAACAGATGCTGCAGCTAAAAGCATAAGCGATTATTTGCAATAAAACTCACAAATATCAGTAAAAGCTCACAGTGTCAGTCATGATACTATTTTTATTCACATATTGGCTAGAACGACTACTTCAGCATTGTATTTTAAGTGTCTCCTCTAGCGTGATTTTGAGGTCCGATCCTCCCGATACATTTCTGTTCATGTCCAACCAGGAAGTTTTTTGTTTTTCCCCCCAAAAAGTCAAAATATGGAACATTTGCAAGTTAAAATAGGACAGAATAATCATAATCATCACAACATTATTTTGCAAAGATGTACCACCATTAAGTCATTTCTTGCTAAAATCCAAGTTTAATCTGCCCGTTTTAATCCAGCTCTGTCCTGCTGTGCTGTGGGACCAGGGAGCCGCCCAGAGCCTCATATTAGTGAAACTC